>SCDZ01000416.1:0-131106 GCA_004143845.1 Drosophila lacertosa | reverse complement strand
AATATTAATAATAATAATAATAATAATAATAATAATAATAATAATAATAATAATAATAATAATAATAATAATAATAATAATAATAATAATAATACTAAAAAGGTATTAACTAATGTTAAATATAAATAAATGGAAAATTTAACAAAACATTTTTAAAAGTTGGGATACAAATTTAAAACATTTTTAAACAATTAAATAATCTATATAAATAACAACAACTAACTTTGTTTAAGGATAGATGAAAATTAATTTAAATTAAAGCAGAAGAATATTTAAAATTAAATTGAATATAGTATATATATTCCTAGGTATTTTCATAATAAAATCTAGAAACTTTATCTCTTTACATATTATAAATTCCTCTACCCCAAACAGCTTTGCATATTGGCTTTGAAACAACTCGCAACCAATATTTTAGTTAATTTACAGCTAATAAACAGCAACAGAAATAGTTTTCCAAACTTTAACCAGGACTTGGCCAAGGTTCCCCCTTACCTACGCCGCTGGCCGCAGATTGCGGCCCTGTCGGTCGCTTGCCAATGTCTACAATGTCGTTTACTTTGCCTAACAATATTTAGTTAGCCAACAAAAGCCAGGCACACACACACACTCACACACACACTCCTATACACACCTACACCAGCAAGGACAACACGCAACAGTCTGCGGATGAGCCTCCTCCGGCGTCTTCTCTGGAGAGCCGTCTGTAGTTTTTTGGTCTAACAACTCATTTGGCACTCATGAGTAGGTCAGGCCGTTAAGGCCGGGCTAGCACATTCAGGGGCGACACATCCTGGCGCTGCGAGCCTTTTAAATTCGCCTCCAGCTGGCCGCCAAATTCGCCATGCTTGTCACGTTTAACACGAGCGTTGAAAAGTCAAACCAGCACGATCCGCGTGGCTGCCAAGGGGCTGGAGGGGCAGGGGCGTGGCCAGGGGGGGGGGGGGGGGGACAAGCTACAAGTTTTTGTGCTTTTGTGCGTGCCTGGCCGGATGTGCCTAGGATGTGCGTCTTTGTCGTAATTACCTTCAAGTTGATGCACTCAGAGAAAAACACAAAAGGAAATATTTTAAGATGAATGAAACATTTAAAACATTTTTTTATTTATATTTATATTAAATATGTCATTAACAATTATTGAATTGAGAAAAAAGAATTAGCAATTTTGATTTGATAAAAGAAATTCTGTTAAGTTAAAACATTTGAAATTTTGGACATAATAATTGATTACTACTGTAAATTATAAATATGTATTTATTTAAATAATAAGTAAACCATGAAATATATTGTAAATTAATTAATTAAAAGTACCATAATACCATAATATAAGGTTTTTGACATCGCTTCAATAAATAAGGTATAATAAATGAAAAAATAACTAAATAAAAAATTCTCTGATTTTCATACAATAAATAAGTCTACATTTTTATCTAAAAAGTACAAATTAATAAACAAAAACTTTTTAAAAAATAATCCAATTTTGATATTAAATAAGAGTCAAAATTTCTCATAAAAAAATACAAAAATATATTTTAAGTTAAATAAAAATGCTTTTATTTTGTTACTTTAGATGAATTATAGATTGTTATTAAAAAAAATAAATAAATTCTAAAAAAGCTTTATTTGAATCAAAAATTCTTTTAAAAAAATAAAAATAACTAATGAAAAGCTAAGTAAAGCGTATTTTGTTACTTTGGATGAATCAAAATTTCGTTTGAAAAAAACACAATTAAATAAATGAAACCAGAGCACAGCATTTATTTATTTTCTTACTGCTTTTGTAACTTAAGATGAGTCAGAAAAAAATAAATAAAATAAATGTGAGTACAGCATTTTTATGGTTTATTTAATGTCAATACTGCACTTGAATTGAATACACAAATTTAAATAAAGAAATAAAAAAATGCCTAAGTAAAACTTGAAGTCAAAGTTCTTGAATTGTTTTTTTTTATTTGAGTAGGAAATAAAATAACAAAAGGATAAAAGTCAAGTATTTTTGTATTGTGTTTTGTGACTGAAATAAAAGTAAATACATTTTTGCTTGCTCTTGATTGAGGTGCAAGTTTGTTAGTTGGAATTTTCTCTCAGTGCATGCTTGACTCCGTTCGCTGGAGTGCAAATCCCAGACGTTGACAACTGCCCCGCAACGTTTTCTCTAACTGTGATTGCGGCCAGCTACAGCTACAGGTGTGTGTGTGTGTGTGTGTGTGTGTGTGTGTTGAGGTGTGTGTGTTTCAGTTGGGGCTTCTAATTGGCGCTAAGTGCCAGCGAAAGCCTTGGCATTGCCATTTTTGATACTAGCATTTTGTCATAAATAATAAAGCCATGGCGACAATTTAAAGGGCTAACTGAGCGCAGCGGCCACCGGCGAACCGCATGGTCAAAGTGCTTTTGGTCAGCTAACCACTTAAGCACAATGCTTTTGCATTGTGCACCGGCCACGCCCATTTCGGTTTATTTTTGGCGGCCCATGTTGCACGTTGCACGTTTGCCGTTACCGTTTGCCGTTTGCCACCTGCACCACGTGCAACATGGACAGCTGGTTGGTTGAGCGGGCTCTGGCTCTGTAGTCCATTGCCATGTGGAGCATGTGGACTAGCTGAAATGCAGCTAACGAACCGCAATTGCGGTCACATTTCATGAGAGCGCGCACGTCGCCCTCTAGGCACACACACACACACTCGCACACACACACACTCGCACACGACTGATTCAATTTGCAGGCTGCGACAGGCTTTTAGTGCAGCTCAGCATACAGAGCGACACCCACACAGAAGCTGCACCACCAGCACCACCCGCACCACCCGCACCACCCCGTATCTGCTGTCAAAATGAACCGAGACCCAACGAATGTCTGCTCGACTGTGGCTATCATCAAAATTAGCTCGTTTGGTGGCTGGCGGAAAGGTTTGCCCTACAGGCAAAATCTCCTGCAACACACACACACAACACACACACACACACACACTTAGTTCTATACGGGTTAGTGCAACAAAAGCAACTACGAAACAGTCGCACTAAAAAACTTCATATAGCAACAGGTTTATGACAGGCCAATTAACTAGACTCGATATTTGCATATACACACACATACACACACACACATACAAATATATATATACACAACCACGTGCAGTTGTTGGCATTTGTTTGGACAGTTGGCAACAACAATTTGAAGCACTCGGCAAATAAACATTATTTAAAGCGCCTCTAGACAAAATTGTTTATAAGTTTTTTTTTATGTCTGCCTGTTTTTTTTTTTGTGTGTACGTCGATCAACTTGAAACATTTGTGATTTTACTTTAGAAAAAAAACATTTTATTTAAATTAACTGGCGGCTACGTTATTTGCACTTTTCAAAATAAACTTTAGCAAGTGTCATAAGCATTAATTTCAATTAGTTGCTTGCACAAATAAACAATTTGTTAGCTACTATGCAACAATAGAGAAAAAATATAAAAAGTATAAAGAAAAATTAAAAAACTTTAATTGGAATTACAAGCTTTTGTTTGTAAAATTATTTGAATGCAATTATCACGTATTTGTAATAAAAGCAAATTTAAAAATAAATAAAAGCTGTCTCTTGGATTTTTAGTGAAGTTAGAATTCGAATTTGTGTTAAATGGAAATTTTTTTAACCTTTTGCTGAACTTAGCAAAAGACAACAAGGAATCCAAAATTATTCGATTTTTGTTATTAATCTAATATAAGCCTGAGTCAAAGCATATTTTTTATAAGGCTGACAAACGTTCAGGATTTTGATTTATTTTATTATAAACAGAAAACTTAGTCGAAGTAGTTTTTATATATTTTTTTTAAATTGTTTAGCTTCAAATATTACTTAGAACATTTTTAGGCTTGTTTCGATATTGACTTTTTTTAAGCAATACAAAAAATTAAGATAAGGGTTTTAAAACACAAAGTTCTTAATACGAACGTTAAGACAATAACTTTTCCTTAACACTAATTAATGAATTAAATAATTAATTAAGTCTCAATATACATACATATGTATGTAGCTGTATCTAGCATTAAATCTAGATAGATGAGTTGGTTTATTAGCCAAGTTATTCGGGACTCATATGATATGTATATGTATGTATTATGCAATCAAGAGCAATTCTTCCAAATTCC
This sequence comes from Drosophila lacertosa, assembly GCA_004143845.1. NCBI lineage: Eukaryota > Metazoa > Arthropoda > Insecta > Diptera > Drosophilidae > Drosophila > Drosophila lacertosa. The sequence goes on along the minus strand of SCDZ01000416.1, from coordinate 126,972 downwards.
CAACTCCTGTTAGACAGTATAAACAGTGTATTTGTCTGTCCGCTCGTCTTTCCACTCGTTACACGAAAATGTTACGACCTATTTAGCCGAAGTAAAAAAACAAGAAAGCTAATAGCAATAAGATGCCCGAAAACTAGTTGCTATATTAAACATTAATGCCAAAGAAGCTGGCAATAATTATGCAAATTGTGTATGTATGTATGTGTGTGTGTGTGGGAGCGTAGCCAAGACACGAACCTCGACAGCAGTGACACTTTACAGCCAGGCAATTTGCAGGCTGCGTCTGCTACGTGCAAAAGGAAGTCGCTGCTTGCATACGCACCAAGGCAACACACTGAACCACCCATTGAACCACCCAGTGAACCACCTTCTTGTTCTATCAAAACCGCCCACACAAACGTAAGCGCATTTTAATGATCTCATTTATGCTAATCTGCAAACGGTTAAATCTGTGCACGCCACAGCCACAAGGTGGGACCCAGACAGCAGCAACACCAACAGCAGCAGCAGCAGCAGCATCTACAACAACAACAGCTATGTGCCACCGGCTGCTAATGCTAATGAAGTCTAATTGAATTTCGGACACTTGACACGTCGCACAATCTGATCTTTTTAGGCGGCGTGCAGCAAGCGGCAATGTGCACATGAACAAACGTGCCACAAACTTTAAAACCTTTAAGAAACAACCCAAATATTTGCCACCAGGCTGTGCAACAATACAAACACACACACACACATACATCTATTTAATTTAACCCGTATGCTTCCCATTAAACAGAACTATTCCAACTATTGACAAGAATTGACAAAATTTAAATGCATCGAAGAGTTCTCGTTTTTGATTTCGATTAGAAATCGTTGATAATATCTTAAATTGTTTAGCAGAGCAATAAAATAAAACAATCAGAAATGGGTATTTAGAGTGTTAACTAAAAGAATTTAATTACAAAAAATATTGTAAATAAATAAATACAAAATATAGAATTCTTTTAAATTAGGAACAATGGAATGGAACATGCCGTAAATGTTATATATGTTTGCTTTGAATTGAAAAGTAATTTCTTAAACAAATTTATCTAAAAGTATTATGTGGAATGCGGGAATAAAACACTTTAATGATATTTTTAAATTCCCAAAATAAAAATAAAAATAAAATAGACTAAAAGTTTCATGTATGTAAACTGCGAGCATTAAAAGTTTCTTGCGGAACGATGGAATGGAACACGCACATCAGCTTAGCCATCTCCAATTGCACTTTTAAGAAAAGCTGACATAGATAATTTAATCACCTTATATCATATCCTTGTTAGTTTAACACACATAAACACAAATTGTCGCCTTGTCTATTAATTTCTTTGCGGAACACTCGAATGAAACACACTCGTTTTAAATTTGTCAAGCCCGGAACAGCTCAATACCAATTCCATGTTCAGTGTTCCCGACGGGTGTCGAGTCAACATTTGCGTTTTTGCGGTTGCGGCTAGACCGGGTCCCCCTCTACCCCCACCCCTCCCCCTCCCTTCCACTTACCCCTCCTGTCTCCTCCATCATTGGCCACATTCAGAGCGTGTTGGGCTGGGGGGCATAAAATTTGCTATGCATTTAACCGCATTGAAATTTTCTCGTAATATTTGATTTGATTTTTAAACAAAAAGCTGCACGTTGAACATTGGACGATTCGAGATATGCGTCAAGTGATGGCCACTGGACAGTTTGGTCTGTCAAGTTTTGGAGGGGGGCGGGGGATGTTCATGGGCAGCTTTGCTTTTATTAGTCTGCCAACGAACCAACAACAAATCAGCATTATTTGACAACGCAGCTAATTTACATGAGTGACCAGAGTTCAGAGGCAATGACAGCATTGACCAGCAACCCCTCCTGTCCCCGCCCCTGCCCCCAACCTTGGTCCAGCTGCTGCCTGCTGGTTGCGGGTGGAAATTTGCCGGCACACAAAAATGTCAACGTCAACTGCGGCTGCCCATCATGCAAATCGACGTTGAGCAACAAAATTCAAGTCACACACAAAAAGTTGAAGCAACTTGTGACTTGTCTTTAATTTAATTTAATTACGTGTTAACAATAAATTTCGATACTTTATTGCCTTGCGTGTCCGAGCATCGCACTCAGCCGCATCGACAGGAGGGCGCAATTTGTTACAAGCACAACGGCAGCAGCAACAACAACAACGACAACAACTGCCACAGCAATGATCAGCAGTGATCATCTTGGTAGGGCGTCAGAAAGCAATTCCGCGACTGAATGGGAAAACGAGAAAAACAATTTCGAGTGTCACTTTTGCAAATTGTTGCTGCTTTTATTTTGCACGCCTAGCTTGTTTTTGTTATGCGCATTTCGTTTAAGATAGCAACAAAGAAAGACTCCGATTCGGGTTTGACCAGTTGCGGCAATGGCAACTAAGCTGGGCGCTACACTCAACGATATTAGTGAATATATAAATGTAATCAAAATAAGTATGCCTTGAGGAAGAAGATATTTTACTTATGCTAAGATACAATTTAAAAGAATGATTTAAAATTATAAATTATATTGTTAATCAGAAATGCTTTATGATCCATTTAACTTATCATGCAATTAGATAACCGCAAGAAATATGATTGAATGTACAGACTAGGTTAAAGGTGAAATGTTTATCTAAGCTTTATTAAAATAAAATTCTAAATTTAATAAAATATTTTAAGTAAGTTTTTGTTAATACTGTTATAAGTTTAATGTTGTCAGCTTGCATAAATAATTTTTTTTTTCTTTTAGGGCTATGTAATTTTATTTTAACGGATAACTCACATACCCGCCCATTTCTAGTGAAGCGCAGTATGCAATGCTGATCCTCTGGGTTATCGGAGAGCTGCATATGCATGAATATATGAATATGTGTATGTATGTATGTATCTATACCTACTGGCGATTGCTGAGGCTGCCGAGAGAGCGGCTGCTGTCCGGCGGCAACTGTGAGCCGGTTGACATTACAATACTCGTCAAGCAGCAGCAGCCGCGCGTAGATAACATAAACAAATTCTCTTTTGATTCACACGAAGCAAAAACCATAAAGCGGCGTCAGCGGATCGCGTGAACATAACGAAGCGAAAGCATAAAAGAAAAAAAAAACAGAAATCATAAAAAGTCACCAAAACAATTCTATATACACACCATACATATAGTATGTGTGTGTATGTGTATTTGCATATGTACAAATATCGGGGCGTATAATTTCGGAAAGATAGCGGTCGCGATAACAAGCTGATTCCTATCTAAACTGTAACAGGTGCACAGCAGCGTCGAGCACGCGTCGCATTCTGTGTTACCGAGATATATTTCATTGATAAGGCGCCCTCGGACAAAACTGAGAGAGAGCCGCACACGGTGAGCAGCGCGCAGTGAGCAAAGCTCGAAGAGAGCTTACAGCGTGACAGGAAAGCTTCGGGTTCGGCTTCTGTTTTCGCTTTCGCTTTCGGCTGTCGCTTGGCGAGCATTCGGCTTGCTATTTCAATTTATTCAATTTACCGTTATAGTTGCAATTGATGAAAGCGACGACGACAATAACAACGGCAACGGCGACAACGCCAACGCCAACGCCAACGGAGGCCACCACAACTCAGCTCAGTAGTAGTGAGTCGCCATCGTTGCGACGATGCAGCCGCGCCACATCCGCCGCCTCATCCTGGCTGCACGAGCTCGCCGTAAGTTTTCTTTCGCCCACTCGCTCGCTCATTCGCTGTCGCAGTCGCGTTCGCGCTCTCGCCATCGCCCGACGACGACCGTTCAGTTGTTGCTGTGCCGGCGTTGGCGGCGATCGTCTTCCACTCGCTCCATTTCCAGTCACACTGTCACTGTCACATTATAAACAAGCCGTTATGTGTATGCGCTTGTGCCTTCCTTCTTATTGTTGTGTTTGTTGTTGTTGTTCTGTTCGTTGTTATTGTGGTCGTTGTTGTTGTCGTTGCATGTAAACTTCTTTGTCTGTGCGGAACGTCATGTATCGTAATAATGCGGATAGTTCTTTTTGCTTTATCAATCGCTTGAACGGCGGCGCCCACGATGAACTGCAGCAGCCCGGCGAGCACGAGCCAACTTCAGCGCTCCTCAACTACTGCAAGCGCAAGGTACGTAACGCGGATGTAGTCAAAAAAAAAGCAAAATCGAGATAACAAACAGAAAATTACATCCCATAAAAAACACACACAGCACCTACAGTGTGCAATCGATAAAGTGCACTTTATTAAACAAAATTATACTTAAGAACAGATAAGGCTGTCTAGTGAATTATAAGAAATATATGCATATAAAATGTTTCCTGGGATTTTTTACGATTTTACTGAAGTCTACACAGAGAGTCTACACAGAGAAAAATGTATTTGTTGTTTATAAATATTGTGCAGGCATTAAATTATCCAATATTTCAACAATCGGAGTGTTAGTAAAAGCTCCTTAAATTGTTTTACATAGACTAAACAAAGAAGAGCTTAAAAACAAATTTTTATTTTTTTAAAAGTCCAAAACCAATAAAATTTAATATAAAATCAAATACAGGAAAATCACTCTATTGTTATAAATATTTTGTCACTTTTTAAAACAAGCAATTTAATCAAACAGTTTTTTTTAAATATGAAAGGGATTAAACCAACAAAAACATAACTTAATTAAAAACAATAAAGAATTATCAAGGCCGTGAATTGCTAGGCTAGAAAATACCCAGAATCATACTTCGTTAAAAATTCCGGAATATAATAAACAAAGTCTATTTTTCAGACCTTGTATCTAGCATTCAAATCTACATTTGTTTTGCTTTTTATATAATAAATAAGCACAACCTATTAAATTAATATACATTAATAAATAATCAATAAAATCTTATTATTTCGTATAAAGTCAAAGAAAAGGTTTATATTCAGTGTATAAAGTATTTCTTTACTTTCTGTATATATTTTAAAAGCGGCTTTCACAATTGAGGGATTGTATCCAAAAACCTATAGTGTGATCTAAATATTCTTTATAAGAACACATTTAATCAAAGGTAGCTTTAATAGTCTTTGAGATATGCTATGAAAACCATGAGATAATATTGATTTTTATTTATGGTAATAAAATGGGGTAAGATATTAAACTAGTTCTGGAACAGAAATATCTATAGTCGACACGTTTAAGTCTTTAGCTATTGTAGTTTTCACTAGGTTTATACAGAAAGACAGACAGACGGACAATTAAACAGACAGACAGACAATACTAAATCAACTTATCTGCAAAATCTAATCTAGAAGATATATTCTTCATTTGCAGAAAATTTCTGTTGCCCATTTTCAATAAGTGCAGGGTATTCAAAATGTGTCTTCTAATAACTTTAAAAGTCTCCGCCACTGTACCTATTATTAAAAAAAAAAAATAAACATTGCAGTTCCTACGTCCTTACGTCGCCATTCTGACACTGGTTGGCCTCAATCCCATCTCCACGGACATGAGCAATGTGCGCGCCTGCTGCAGCTACGTCCAGGCGCTGATCGTCTTCAGTGTGCTCCTCGTGGGCTACCTGCTGCGCTACCTGTGCGGCTATCGGTGAGTGCCCAAGAGAGATAAACACAAGACATGGACTTCCATTCAACTCAATTTTGCAGTGGCGATCGTGGCTTTAGCAGCTATCGGGATATACGACCAGGTGGCCAGGGCAATGGCAGCGACGTTTGCGGCTCCTCGTCCGCCTCGGCCACGTCCAATACGATTGGGGAGCTGTTGTTCGGCTATGTGGTGCCCAGTGTGCTCAATCTGCTGAGCTTTGTGTCCGCCGTGCTCGTCTGCAAGGTGATCGAACACGAGCAGCTGCAAAATCTGATCGAACGGGTGTTTCTGCTGTCGGCCAAGCCGAAACGCCTCTGCCGCATGTTGTGGCTGTATTTGGGCGTGGCGCTGGCGCTGCTGCTGCTGCTGTTCGGCTACGCCTGCTGTGTGGTCATCATGCAGCCGGCGGCGCAGATGATCAAGGTGCCCTGGCTGGCCGAGGCGCTGCGCGATTGGGAGCTCTGGCTGCGCATCGGTCTGCTGGCCACCATACTGCTGCAGGATCTGGTCGAGATTGTGGTGCTGAGCAGCTACTACATCGAGTGCTATTTGCTGCGCGTCCATCTGGAGACATTATCGCACAAGCTGCTGATGCACTCGATCGATTCGCTTGACTGGATGCGTGAAATCCTCGAGTTTCGCAAGCTGCTCGAACGGGTCAATCAACATGTTTCCATACCCGTTTGCTTTCTGATCGTCATGAATCTCTCGTATGCGTTTGCTGGACTCGTTTATCTCTTCAAGGATTTCGATTTCCATTACTGCGCCCTCAAGCTCGTCCTGCTGAACATAGCCAATGTCATGTTGTGGCTATTTCTTGGACTGCTGCCGTTCTTTGTGGCCGGCTCCGTGACGCGCGTCTGCCAGAATGCCCAGGCCAATGGTCATCAGATACGCGTGCGTCCGTTCGTCTATCACAACACCTCTGCCGAGGATCTCAATTCAACGCTGCTGTTCGCCTCCTCGCTGGACATGTCCGCCAAGCTCTTTCGCATGCCCATCCAGTCGAATTATCTGTGCTTTGCCATCCTGGTCGTCACCATTGTGGTGCTCACGCTGGGCATGTGCCTTAATCTGAGCGCTCTGGGCAAATTCTGATACAGTGAACACTCACATACATACATTCAAGTACTTAGCTTTAATAAAGATAGTATATTGTTTATAGCTTAAACCTAAACCAACTGACTTTTGCTTAGCAATTTTATTTACAAATTTTCGCTTGGGTTTAAACATTTCTTATTCGGGAATTGCTTTTGTTTACAATTTAACTACTTAAATTCAGTTCAGGTTTGTATAAATAACAAGGCTACAATCCATTCCGAAAGCTATTCCGAAAACTGCAGAAAAGGTTCCTCTTAAAATATACTAAAAAGATATTTTGTTTGTCCAAGTTTCAATTTTATATTAAAAATGTTTGGCCTTGTTTTTATTTACTTCAGTTTTTCGTTTTAATGGGGTGAAAACTTTAGATAGATTCAAGAGTTCGAACATAGAAAAATAAATTGATTGTGTTTTGTTAAACAAAAATCATAGAAAAAAATATTTTCCATTGTTCGAACTATGAGCATACTTTTCAAATTTGTTTAAATGTTCAGCAAAAGCTGCTACAAAAGTAAAATTTTTACATGTTCTAAATTGTTTCTAAAAGTCTTTGTTAGCAGCATTTGAGAATTATTTTGTTTCAATTAAATTTATAGTTACAACGAATTTTTTGTTTAAATGCTTAAGATTATGGTATGGTAACCAAAATTTCTTGTTTAATTAGATATAAAAAAAATCATTCACTAGATCAATTTTAAAGCCTTGCTAGAAATACTTTACGAATGTGACTAAATAATGTGTTTTTGGCCCAATAATCGAACTGTTTAACAGAAAATAAATTCAATTGGTTTGCAGCCTCGAATAGTACATATATATATATATAAAGAAAAAACAAATAATATGGGACTACGCTCTTTGGAGCTCCAGTTTTGCGCGCGCTGACTAAGTATGCACTTTGGTTTCCGATTGTGGACCGAGACGGTCGATCCTCCTTTGTGCTCTCACCAGCCCAGCCAGGGCGGATGGTTGATTTTCGCTGGTGGGGTAAAAGTCAGGTTGACCGGTATATTGATTAAAGCGTGCACACGCTTCAGTCGCTGCAGCGTGCTGCGTATGACCATCCCATTTTTGCCCAGCAGAAAGCCGGCGGGTATTTGAGCATCGCGGTTTGTCTTGTCGTGTATCATCTCAATGTAATGCTCGAATTCCGGTGATTTCGAGTTGTATTCGGTAATGATGGCGCCAATGGCGCCGGCGGCCTCTGCGTGCAGAGTTTTGGAAAGAAACGAGCACTCGCTGTCAAAACAGATAAGGCAGATAAGTATAAATTTGTTAAGTATTCTGATTACGCCCCCCTTTTGCCACAGCTTACCCCCTGTCCATGAGCGCAATGCTGCCCTGGAGCTCGCGGACATTGCGCAGTTTCTGGCAGGCTTCGGGCGGATCGGCCAGGACCATGGGCACGCCTTCGAGCTTTTGGGAGAAGGCTACGCCAAAGTCCTTGGCCGGACGCAGTCTGTAGGTGTATTCCAAGTTTTGTGGCGAGATGATTTCAAAGAACACGTCACCTGCAATTATGTCCTGTGTGGTCACGGGCATGTGTATTGTGGACGTGGCGTGGCATTGGCTCAGTGTGGCAATTACTACCAGAACAATTAACATTTTGTGCACATCACTAGCGGGAAATTTAATGTTGGTAGAAGTAACACAAATAAAAATACATTTGCAAAATATTGCTGGAAGTTTGTTGGGCTGCCAACTTGTGCTCCCCAGTAGCATGTGGCAAGGCTGCCGGCGACAAAGTCTGGCAACACACTAAACTTGCGAACAGTGGTGCGAGCGTGGCGAGACAAAAATGAAACTCAATTCTAAAAATAGATCGCTCGGCCGCACGACTGGTCGGCACATGTTAGCCGAACAGTGGTCGTTGATATTATTTCAGCGTGCGCGCAAGAGAGTCAAGTTGAGTTCAGTACGACCGAGGTTATCAACGAAGCATACCAACAATACAAAAAAAATTAATTCCTACCCATTGCATTATCTATGACACTTAGGTTGTAAGCTCGTCGATAAAAATCCTGAAATGAATATGCATGAACATGAATGTTTATCAGAAAAACAAAGTTGTAGTTTAGTTTTAACTTCAACTCGAGGCAGTGCTTTTACATAAATCTTTACAAGTTGAAATTTGGCATCGTATTGCCAGTGTTTTGTACCAATGTATACCGCGTGGAATTGCAGTGTTGCAATTGTGTAATCAAAACATCCCTGCGTGTGTGCGCGCGTTGTTCTGTGACTGCTCAGCGGCGTTTTCCCATACTCGATACCGAATTTCTGTCGATACCATTGTACTAGTTTTGTGCGGTAGCCATTTTAATTTTTGGCGTCGAAAAAACTACGGCGAGCGAAATTCGCATATCCTGTAGTTTTGTTTTAATTGCATTTAACGCAAGTCAGTTAGCTCGTGCAGGCAGCAAGCAACAGCAGCTTAGCTCGTGTTTGTGCGTTCGAGAAGCGTTCGAGAAACGTGTGGTTAACAGTTGTACACAGATTCATTTAATTAACTCCGCAAGTACAGTACAATGTCGATGTCTGCCACGTGCTACAAGTGCAACCGGCCGGGCCACATTGCCCGGGACTGCAGTCTCGGTGGCGGGCCAGGTGGCGGTGGTCCCGGTGGTGGCGGCGGTATGCGTGATGGTGGTGGCGGCGGTGGAGGTATGCGCCGCAATCGTGAAAAGTGCTACAAATGTAACCAATTTGGGCACTTTGCACGCGCGTGCCCCGAAGAGGCGGAGCGCTGTTATCGATGCAACGGCGTTGGCCACATCTCCAAGGACTGCACCCAGGCCGACAATCCGACGTGCTACAGGTGCAACAAGCCCGGTCATTGGGTGCGAAACTGCCCCGATGCGGTCAACGAGCGCGGCACTGGTCCCGCAAATGTCTCATGCTATAAGTGCAACCGCACCGGACACATCTCCAAGAACTGCCCGGAGACGTCAAAGACTTGCTATGGCTGCGGCAAGAGCGGACATCTGAGACGTGAGTGCGACGAGAAGGGCGGACGGAACTAGGAGAGAGAGCGGCGCGAGCGCTCTCCCTCTCTGAGAAATCAACGAAAATGTTTTGTCAAATAAAAGAAAAATGAAATGAAAAGAAAAAAAAATTATGAAAAAATCAATTGCCAGCCAACAACAACAACAACAGCAAAAAGCAAACAAGAAAAAGAAGAAGCGACCAATCAGTAAAACCAAGTCAAGATCAACAGACACACAAAAACAACCCCAAACACACACACACACACACACACAAAATAAAAACATATACACGTATACACACATACACCCACACAGACTCATACCTACATACATATATCTAACCATCATCTAAGCAGCACATCTCTAATTCCAAAGCTCTGAGCCTGCAGTCAAAGAAGAGCAGTGTATACAAGCAACAACACCAACATGAAGAAGATGTAGAAAGCACGTTGAACAGCAGTCCGGGAGAAGAGAAGACAACGATGCCGCTGGCAGCGCTGTGCAGCTGCTTGAAGCAGTAGACAAAGAGGAAGAGAGACAGACGACGGACGTCGTTGTATTTTAGTAGCTACTACCACAATAGCAACAAAAACAACTATATTATTATTATTATGCTGCAAACGTGTTTGAATTTACTAATTACAATTATAACGAATGGAAAGAAAAAGAACTATATAAGAATATATAATTTACCTTAAAAAAAAACAAAAAAATATATAAGTATATATGTACTACAAAGTATCCTATTAGGCGAGTTCCAACACGCAGAAGATAAATAACAACAAATTAAAGTGGAAGCAAAGAAGCAAGCGATAAAGAGAGAGCGAGAGAGAAAAATAGACACGTTACTCCATAAAGCTGCGGCCGGCGAGCTTTTGCACTTCACCTATCATCCAACAAGCAAGATCTCTAGCGGGTTAGCTATGCTAGCTAGCGGCAACGACAACAGCGAAAACAAGAACAACTCAACAATGGCAAATTAAGAAATTAGAAATATAAAAAAAGCGAAGCAAAAAGCTGCATGAGGATGAGGATGAGCAAACAAGACAAACTCAGTTGTAATAACCTTTTCCACTTGAACGAGACAAAAAACAAGGCGAACTACGAAGATGATGATGATGAAAAATTCAAATATCACTGTGATTGTTTTTTAATTGTAAATTAAAATGCTGGAGCTGCTGATTTGAGACAAAAGAAATAATAATAATAACCCCACAATACAAAGAGTGTTTTATTTAATTCTGATTCTTTTCTTTTTGCAGATCGCTCTCCTTTTTGTCTCATGTCCCTCTCGGTTAAACCAGTTTTAGCTACCAGTTCTTGTTCTCTAAGCCGGCAAATGCGGCAGCAGCAGCTGCCCCCTCCCCTCCCCCTCTGATATTTGCGCGAACACATGGCGCGGCAGCTGATGGCCCGGCTGGCTCTCTCCCTCTCGCTCTCACGCTCTTCGCCGTCATTGTCACTGAGTCAGCTTGGCGGAGGTGCCGCCACATAAAGCAAAATTCTGCCATTGTTTCTAGCGTATTTGCCGTGTGCATGGGTACATGTGCGTGTATATGTGTTCGCATTTGTATGCCGCTTTCTTTGCTTTGCTTTGTGCTTCCTTGTGCAACGTTACCTACAAGTAAATCGGCACACAGACATATACACGTGGGCCTACAACATATACGTGCGTATATATACATTTATGTGTGTGTGTGTTTATGTGCTGCTTCTTTAAGCAAAGTACAGTCGTCGCCATGCGCTGCTAATGGTGAAAACTTGCAAGCGACACACACACTCTCATAAGTGTAAGTGTGTGTGTATGAACGTTGAGCTGATGACGCTTGCGGTTTGTGGGGGGGAGGGCAAAACTTCAACTTGACTGCGTCGCCTGCGCTGCGGCCGCGGCTGCTGCACTTGGCAACAAGTTTCGCGCATCGCATCCAACCGTTGTCTGCGCGCGCTGCGCTGCTGATTGAGGGTCAAGGTCAGCGAGCATTCGTATTCGCATCAGCTGCTGCGCATGTGCGCCTCATACGCGAAGTTTCGTGAAGCTGGGCAAAAGCTGCTGCCAGGGCTTACTTACGCACTGTACCTATGCGAAAGGAGAGTGTGTGTGTGTGTGTGCGTAAATGCTTGTGTGAATGCAGATGGTAATGCACATGCATACATATTAACTTAAGTCACGATTGGAAAAGACTGGAACTGGAAGTGCAATTTCTGTTTCCAATCGTGTAGCATGGTAATTTAAATCTTACAACAGCTGTGAGTGTGTTATTATTTAATACTAAATGTGCCAGCTTATCAACAATTTAGCGAAATATGAATTAGTCATCGGCGTTTTGGTGAATTTAAAAAGAATGAGACATAGTACATTAAATAAAAGCACCTAGATTAAAATATTTTGCAATCCAAAAAATTGTAATTATTATTTACTATTCTATTCACAAATCTTTTTCGCTACACTAGTCTCGTGTTGTTTCCAGGGCACCGCATAGTCGATCACATGCGCTGTTTAACATTCCTACACGTTTTCTAAACGCCGGGCATGCTTGTGTATTGATAAGCAATTTAACGCATACAGACACAGGCACATGCACGAGTTTATTTTGGTATAAGTGGAAATGTGCTTCTATATATTTAATAGTGTTAAGCAATACTCACATATTAAGTGTTCAGATTTTAAGTAAGCACGATGTTTATCCTTGCAGAGGGTAGTACTATATACATACACACATAGCTATGTAGGTACGTACACATGCATACATTGTATATACATATGCATTCGTACATACATATGTACATACATGCTTACCTATAAATATATACACCATGTACCAAAGTCAAATTCTCTTGCTTAAGTATTTTGAGCTTTATTTTCAAAAGCTTTTCAACCCATGCATAATTCAATATGCCACAGAAGTGAATATTTCAGAGAACAATTTAATCTTCCCGGACTGTCCAAGTTAGGTTTTTAACATTTCAACGTAAATGAATTAAACTGAGTTCAAATAAAAAACACTACTTTTTTCAAAAATTTAATATAAAAGGGTATAAAGTTAGTAGCCTGACCTAGCTGACCTGAAAATACCTTCTTCCCTGCATTTTCTGATCATAGTTTTAAAAATGATAGTTTGAATTGCATAAAAACTCAAAAATTTGATTCTCTATCGTTTATATTGGTTGTGCATATAAATCTTTTTATACTGTAATTTTGATTAACAATAAAAATTCGAATTCCATGAGTGAGTATTGAATACAATCAAGATAAAATCGATTATTTATAATTTACATACGTTTATTTAAGTTGTATTGAGTTATCAATTATAATGCATTGAATTTAAGCTACAAGTTCAGATAGATCATTCAGTTTACTGTTTTGGTTTTTTTGGTTAGTTCCATAGTTTGCAGAACCTGGTTTGTAGCACAGGACAATCTTAACTTAACGCTAAACGCGGCTACGAAATGATTAATTATAATAGTTTCAATATCAACTAGGCAAATTTCGAGGGAAACTCGTCGTTACAGAATCACAAACAAAATTCAAGATACACAATTATTAGATTATCATAATTATAATTATTATGATAATGCTGGATCACTATATCAGTAATTAATTACAATTTAAACTAAAACATGAGGTTCACATTTGTTTTTACTATTATTTTCAATGCCGTTTCACACGTTTAACACATTGGCCAAATTTGAGCACCGAGCAACTAATTTAAAAAACACATTCTCGATAGGAATAGATAATATATGTGTATATATATGTATATGTATATACGTTAATTTGGTTGATTTAGAATAGAGCGCGCACTACTTGTCCGACTTGTTGCGCGTTTTGGCCTGGCCGGAAGCAGTCGTTGCCTGAGTTTTGTCCGCCTTGCGACTGCTGCTGCTGCGCGGCAAAGTTGTGCAGCTAGCGGACATGGATTTGTCCTGCAAAGAAACCAGGATAAACATATTAATATTAATTATCTACAGATAGACATATTTATATATATATATACATAGTTAACATGCTGAAAATGCAAAACATTTTGTTAGTAGGCAACGCAAGGCAATAAACGAGTGGGCGGGGGGCGGAAGGAGAGTTAAGACGAGCGATGAGGCAACAAACATTTGGATGAGCTGAACGGTTGGTTTTGTGTGGTAGCGTCTGGCTGCTTGGAGCTTACATCAGATAGACGTTTCTTTAGCTGTTGCTGCTGCTCCTCCTGCCCCACTCAGCTGCTCATCCGCTTGCTGATTAGCTTTGCGCAGCACATTATCTTTGATACTTTTGAACAGTTGGCCGATACCTGACTTGCTGCGCTCCGATTGCGCGGACGTGATCGATGTGAGGCTGACATTGTCCGCGGCGCGGGATTCTTTGCGCGGCGGCAACGGTGGCACAGGTGCCACATTGGGCAAAGGCGGCGCCGGTGCCCGTCCTTTGCCATGCTGCGCCCTCGGACGCATTGGTGAGCTAGCCTCCGGCTCGAGTTGTGCCCGAAAACTGTGCTTGATCTGCTCCAGCGTGGCCAGCAGCTCGCGCGGCGACACGGGAGGTGCCCGGTTAGCGGCGTCTGTCGCATTGGCCTGCTCCAATTCTAGACTTGATTCGGTCATCACCAGCAAAAAGGGATCAACGAGTGCTGCTTCGCTGGGCTTGGTTTGAAAGGCGCCCGAATTTATTTCAGCTTCAACGGGTGCCGCACTGAAGGCTTCCTGGAAGCACTCCTCAGGTTCCGTTGCCCTGAATGTTTCTTCAGCTTCTTCTGAAGCTTTTTTTTCTGGGGTTTCCATCATTGGCATTGCCTCATAGTAGCTATCTTCATCCTCCTCCTCCTCCTGCTCCTGTTCCAAATGCTTCTCCTCCGCTTGCATATGCTCCTTCTCCTCATCTGCTTTGTCATTATCTTCTTCGCTCTCGTCAATCCTTAACGGCATTTGCATTGGAACACTTTCCGCTTGTGGCGCTCTGCTCATTTGAAAGTAACGCTCATTTTCCAAATATACCTCAGCGCGCATATCTTCCAGTATTTGCTAATCGAATCATTATCAACAATTTTAAATGGGACAATCTATGGAAAACTATTTATCTGCTTATCAAATACCACCGAGGTGTTTCTAAGGACCTTAATCCCAAAAGATGGATTCATAGGTAATCTATAATTTTTAAGAATATAAAGGTCTAGTTTGGGAATATAAATAGACTTCTTCAATAGCTAATTATTATGGTACGGAATCTTTGGATATGTATCTATCTATCAATCTTTATCATTTATTCTTTTACACAGTATTCAAAAAAGTGCTCAATAGTTTTTAACTTGATCTTACATCAATAAAAATAGTAGACATTTTGAATAGTGAAAATTTTAAATCATAAAACTGACAAAAATCAATCAAAATTTATTCCTTTAGAAAAATGTCTAAAATTCAATATACCCTAGTAAGATTTTAACACTCCTTAGACTAGGAAACACCTCGGCTACGCTGGATCCTATGGGCACACAAAGCTTACCTCATTCCGTTTGGACTTCACGCGCGCCTTGGAAGCATTTGTCATGGATGAGGTGCGGCTGAGGCCGCTGCCGAGTGGCGCGCTGACCGGTTCCGCGCTGGAGTAGCCCGAACTGATGTCATCCGTGCTGCGTATATTGTAGCTGTATACGATATATATATATATCAACGTTAAGTTGCTGGAGCAGAACGAATGTGCCTATGAGTGTACTCACTTGAAGTCGCCGGCATGTTTGGCCGCAGCTGTTGGAGCCGTAGCATTGGCGGTGACATCCACCTCGGTGAAGTACATGCCGGTTGAGTGGCGTGTGCCGCTGGCGGAACGTCCGACCGGTGTTTGATGTCGTTGGCGGAGCAGGCGCGTCGGCTGGGCGCGCATCATGACCGACGACGACGAGGACAACATCACCTCGTCCAGCTCGTCCTGGGTGCGATGCATATCGGGCTCGCTGAGATCGCTGAGGCTGTAGCTCCGCTTGATGGTCTGCACCAAATTGCCGCCGCCCTTTAAACGTGAATTGAAAGCGAGAGACTTTTCGTATTCTTGTTCACTTTTTATATGAATTGCATAAATATAACTAAACGCCTAACTATTCGTATGTATATATATATAAATGTATGTGTGTGTGTATATATAGTAAGTGTAATATTTAAAAGAACTATGTTTAGTTAGTGGCTGTTGATAGTGACGACGACCTGGTCGCGAGTCGTCGCGTGCCCTGCTGAGTGTGCAAGAAGAACATAAAATTGGCATAATTTTGTGCTTGCTTTTGCTGAGTATCATGCGATTCAATGCTAATCGGCGTGCCCCCAAGCTAATCTCCCTCGACGTCCACATCGGGCGTGGGCTCGCGCAGCCTGCGGCGTGATCGGGGGCCGCCCTCGCCGACCAGCTGCTCCAAGTGCTTGGACTTGGAGGCGCCGCGTGTGCTGCGCTTGGCCGCAGTTGTGGTTGTCGTTGTGGTCGTGGCTGTTGTCCGATTGATTCTGGTCTTGCGCACGGGCAGATCGCGCAGACGCGCTGCGCCCGCATCGTCGGCAACGAACTCGGCCAGCTCCTCGTCCAGCTCGGTGATCACCATGTGCCGATCCGCATAGTTTTCCATGACATTCAGCGAGTTGGAACGCTGCAGCAGCAGTTCACTCGCGTCCAGCATATCGCGATCTCGCGACAGCTCAATGGACGACTGCGAGGATTGCAAGCCGCGCGTCTCTGCCGCCGCCGGCGACGAGGCCATCTGCATGGTCTGGGCGTGGTGCAAGTAGCGGTTGTTAGTATTGGCAGGCGGTGCGGGTGTTGGTTTCGTTTTGTTTATACATTTTTTTATTTTTTATTTTATTTTTTTGTAAGTTAAATGCAAAGAAACGTAAGTGAGAAAATTAAAAGGGAAAAAAATCGGTTAATTAAAATAGGCAACGTAAAAGTTGTTTAAATTTTCAAATGAAATATGTATGGATGGAAAATAAAGTGCAATTAAAAAGAGGGCACCAGATACACACAAACACACACGCACACACACACACACTCATACACACACATTCTTGGATTGGCTAACGAGTTGTCGCCGTCTCATTTGGTCGGGCGCAACTATTTTTATGCCCTACCCTAGAGGCAAAAATAACAGCACTGCGATTGCTGTGCGGCTCAATTTCTACATATAGCCTATATATATATATATACCCACATATATATTATATATTTACATTGTATGTGAGCCTTATATCAACCACACATCTAACAAATTGGCGGTTTCCGAGTATTTATTACAAGCACAGATTGAAATGGAATATCTAATTGTTTCATTTGAATGGGTTTTAATTGAATTTATTGCTATTTCTTTAAACATAATAAATATGTTTGTAGATATTTGAGCTAATTGTCATTATCAATTGAAATAGTTGCCTGCTGTTGTTAGTTATATCTTTGGTGTGGGTCGCAACTGTTAATAAAATAATATACTATAAATATAAATTCACTAATTCAGCTAGTTTTAACACAAGCAATAATTGATATCGATATTAACTTTCTAAAATTTATTTCTTTTTAAGTTTTCTAGTATTCATGAATAACACATATTAAATATATATATATATCCATGAGTATGACTACTTCTAATCCTTAACTGAAGTCTTTAAAAAACTATGCCAAGTTGAATATAAAGTATATATATGTCAATCTTCTTGATTTGAGTTATTAGCTTAGCTATTAATGATAAATATGTTCTAGATATATTGTAGAACGTAGTATTATGTATTTACTGACCAATACAATCACCATATCACAATTTTTTTATTAGAACTTTTATCATAAATCCTATATCTCATATTACAACAAAAAGCTCGTCTAATATTGAAGTTTAACTGCCAATTATTTAGATTACAAATTCTTAAATATAAGGAAAGCATAATGCTTTAGATATGTCCAAGTCTCATTCAGATAAGGTTACATATACAATTAATAGAAACAACCACCACCAACTAAATTAAAGTATGACACATAAGAAAGGTAGCCGCTGATAAAGACAAAAGGTATAAGTATAAATAAACCAGCTTGAAGTAAAATAGAAATAGAAACCAATGACTAAGAAAGTAAAATAACGGAATATGCGCCTTAGTCCAGCAACAAATTAGACTATATCAAAGGAAATATAAGCTATATAAATATTCATTGCCACTTGACCTGAGCGAAGAACACGCAATACGCTTTTTAACAAAGAAAAGTTCTGTCATGAAGAGACGTATACGAATATATATATAATATATATAGACGCTTTGTGACGGACCACAAAGAATTGCACAAAGGGTCAACGATGTTGAATAATTCTACTTCTTGCGAACAGACGGAATCAATTACTTTGTAAAAAAAAGAAGGAAAGGAATTCCTTGCCACGAGTATTTACAAATAACTCCAAGCAAACAAAACACCTAAACAACATTTATTGCAATCTGAAATGTTTACGTACTTGAGATTTGAGCTAACGCAACAATTTGTTTATTTTGATATAGTGGCCCAATTCTGTTGTTGTTTTTGTACAGTCTTTGTTGCAGAATATTCACTCTTATGGGGTATATAGAGCTGTTGTGTATGCATTTTTATTACATTTTATTACTACATGGCTTTTAAATCTAGCTAACTTGTAAAGTATTTTCTATGAAGCGCAGAACACATACAGAAACAGTGAGAAATTAAATGAATATGTAAAAAATAGAAATAAACTACAAACTAAAACGAAACAAACACACGTCACAGAGAGCATACATTATTAGAATATTTTCTTTTTGTTTGTTTAAACGATATTTAAAGTAAATGAAAACAATGAACAAGACGATGACGATGGCGACGTCGTCGCGCGTCGGGCACACGGCAGCTGCTCAAGAGATGCTGTTGATGAAGATCTGTTGATGTTGTTGTTAATAATGATGAGAGAGATGAGCACCAAAAAACGAAGGGGCAGGCACTGAGCGAAAAGAAAAACATTGCGCAAACATTTTCTATACAGAAATTGAGGCGTTTTTTGAGGCGGCTGCTGCGGATTCTGCTGATGGGGCTGCTGCTGGCTGAGGCGGCGATTGTCGCTGTTTTGTTGCTCATTTTATTTTATGCAACGGCGCTGGTGGCAAATTGTTGTAGAAGCAATTGAAAAATATGCCAGATGAGTTGGACGTGCGAGTGAGTGTGCAAGTGTGTGTGTGTGTGTTATGTGTGTGCTGTTGTTGTTGTTGCTGTAGCTGCTTTTAATTGAGTTACCTTTATGGCCGTCTGCATGATGACATTTGTGGCATAATTAACTCCCTTGGATCCCAGCTGCAGCACGGCCGAGTAGCCGCGTTCGCGTGCCTGATTCAAGTACTCATCGATTTCCTATCCAAGGGGAAAAAACAAAGAATAAGTAAGCTTTATAAAGAACAAATATACATATATATATGTGTATATATGTTTTAACAATATATCACACCTGTTCACGTCGTGTCAGCATGGGATGCACGAACTTGCGATACAACGTGGAACTGCCTTTTGTGGCTGGCGATAGCAGCCACAACACAATTACCACTTTGACCTCATAGTAAAATGGAAACCACGCCAGGAATATGTCCGTAAATGTTTCAATGCATGTAAAAAATGCAAAGACAATCCAGTACATCATCCATTTTACCTGTAAATAATTATATTTAATAAGATTTTTCTTTAGGGGTTGAACATAAAATATAATACAGCTTTCTTTGCTTCGTTATTAAAAAATACTTTTTATATTGCTTATAAATTCAGAATTGTTAGTGCTTAAGTTATGGAAGTAATAGGCAAAAAGATTAAAAATTTAGTTCTATAATATATATATTATTAATGAACATCGATAAGGAAAATTATAATAATATCTGTATGTACGAAAAATATTATTTCATATAATATTTAATTTATTTTGATTGCCTATATTATTTATTATTTTTTTTTTTTTATTTTTAAAATTTATTGAAATTGGGTTAAGTCTTTTATCTATTTTTAAAAACATGTTTTTTTATTTTTTATTTTTTTCTAATGTCATATTTCATTCTTAATAACTAAAATAAGTAATTTATTAAACAACAATCTGTTTTATTGCTTTTTGAGTGGGCTCATTATAAGTACATATATTATATATGTACACACGTCTCTCTTTTTTAGCTCACATATGTTAATTATTTACTTGTTTAAACTTGCTTAAATGGGGAATGCGTAGCTAACAGATAATATTTAATTTGGTTGTTATACTCACATATTCCTTGACATTCTTTGTGCGCACCGCCTTGTAGGAGGCATAGGCCGGATATAGAGTACCGAAGAACAATCTGAAAGCGGGAAACAATAAACTCTGGGCACAAGTGCGCGGCGCTAAAAATATAATGATGAGCGAGCAAATGCAGGCCGTATTGAAGGATAAACGGGGCAGTGGCCAGCGCTGAAGCAGCTCTAGAAAACGGCCCAGGGCATTCAGATTCTGCACCACATTCGATGCAGCTGGCGGTGCAGTGGCCTCGGCTGGCAGCGGCGGCTGCTCCACAATAAAGGGACCCTCATAGTCGTAGTCTGTAAAGTCGCTGCTCAACGAGTTGAGCGAATCGTGCAGTCCGAGCTGTTGCTGCAGCTCCAGCTGCAGCTGTTGCTGCTGCTGTGTGGGATAGATAAACTTGGGATAGATGGGCACAAAATTGCCACCAGCTGCGGCAGCCTGCTCCTCAAGCGAATAGCTGCGTCCGTACACGGGCAGCGCATGTTGACGTAGGCGTTTAATATTAGCTGGACGCCGATGCTGTTGCTGCTGGTGCTGATAGAGCAGCTGCTCCTGCAGATAGCTAGACCGGCTCATGGCGACGCATTGCCCAGGCCAAGCGACGATTGCCTCGTTCCTACGACGACGCGCTAAGACTATTCTGGCAGCAGCTGCTCTCAAGCGTCTAACGCTCCTAGCATAGAATTCTTTTCTATTAATAGCCCTAAAGAGACGCTGTTGCGCTCTATTGCAGCGTTTGGCCCACAAAAAAATAAACGAGAGTGCAAAATACAAATTGAACAGGCAGCAAATAAGAGTGTGAGAGATGCTCAGAGATGCCCTATACTGGTCCATGATGAAGATTATGGTTACTGGGCGGCTATTACAGTACATGAAGTAAATGACATCTATATAGTAAATTATGCATTGAGTTCATATATCATATGTGATGTGTGGCTGATTAAGATTATAAATACTCTAGGGTATTCTGCTGCCTATTCCAAGTGCATGCACAAAACCATTATACCCCATTGTTGCCCAATTTCAATAGGTTTAGGGTATTATACTGCTCAAACTAATAGCTGATCAGCAACTAGCCTGGCGCTCTCCGCTATAAATATGAGCGAAAACAGAGCACAATTTGTATGGAGTTGGGGCTTGGGGTTGGTTTTTTTTTTTAAATTGTGGCAAGTGTTTTTACATGGAACATTAGACTGGCCTCCATTGAGGTGTCTCGTAGATGCCATATATATATATATCTGTTGGCGGCAAGGCGAGTGCGACAACCTCGCACACACACACAGATGGCCATATAAGGCGCCTGCTCAATTGGCGTTGACGCTGCACAGCGCCTAACGGTAACTTCTGACGCTGATTAATAAACAAACAATTGACTGGCTGGCGGCTGGCTGGCAACCGCAATAAAAAAAAAAAAGAAGAAAAAGCTACGCTCGAGAAATCACAGCGTAACGCCCACAAAATTAGGAAGCAGAATCAACCAAAATTAACCAAACTACGAGGCAAGGCCAAAATAAAACTTGAACAAAAAAAAAGAGTTTGCTCACTCACAAGTTGTTTTATTTTTTTGGGGGTCAGCAACAAAAACAACAGCAGCAACAACAACAACAAGAACAGTGACAACGCATTCGTGCGTGTGTGTTTAAGTGTGTGTGTGTGTTGGTGTAGTTGCTGGCCTCTTGAAAATACCCTTGCAGCGGGCATGGAAACTTAGTCATACTAAAATGTAATGATTTTAATAGCTTTTCCTTATAAAGTTAAAATTAACTCTTGGCTTTGTTTATGTAATCGGATTTTATGTTAAGTTGAGGTCGCAAATAATAGTGACTAAAATTGAAGAGTGTAGGAATTAATATTTGATTTTATTGATTTTAAGAAGTGCTTACTATATACAATCATAAAATTCCAAAAGAGTATTTCACATTTTTATAGAAATTTACAACTTTGTTTTTAAGCAAGTAACAAAGCTATTTTGTTATTTGACAAAGCACTGCGTCATTTATTTGATTTATAAATCAATTTGTTTCAACTTGTTTTTACATCACCAAAACACAATATGCATGAATTTCAAAATATCTGCAAGAGTATTTAATCTTCGGCATGCCAAAGCTTAAGACAATAGAACTTGATTCTATCTTCGTTTTCATATCAATACTCACATTATAAGCCGTGAAAATAAGCTGCTGATCATATTGAAAGTTTTGCGCGTCCTTTGTGACGCTGCTTCTCGTTTCTGCCGCTACGGCTGCTGCTGGCGCTGCGCGAAATGAAAATTCAATTACAACTGGAGTAATTAGCAGCGTTCTCGTAACTGGAACTTACCTTGTTGCTGAAATTTGTTTGCACAATAGTTTGCCCAATTTGAAAGCGTTCTAGTTCAGCTGGTTCTAATTTTTCTGTGTTTCTGGTTTAAAGAACAAACTAATTTTGACGCTTAAGTCTTTTTTTATTTGTTTCTTTTCCTTTTTTTTTGGTTGCTGTGATTCTCAGTTTGCTATCAACAACAACAACAGCGACAATGCCGTAGCACCGTGTTGCGCAGCACTCCTATAAATAATTGCCCAATTGTTTAAGCTACATTTTTTGTTCGACTTCGTTGCGACTATTTAATGCACTTTTTTTGCAGCATTGCGCGCGCGAACTATGCTTTTGTTAAACAAAAACGCAGACAGAGACAGAGGACAAACAACAACACAGCTGGAGATGTGTATATGTTACAAAAAGTGTAGCTATGCCCAATCGATTTTCGATATACACTCAGCAACAGCTGTTGTGTGGCATTGCCAGCATTAATTATTTTTTCAAATTGCCAAACATAATTAATTTATCTGTCACTTAAAATATGCATATATATGTCACTAGCAGAATTAGATATTGCTGCAAAAATTACAAAAAAATTGAATTTATGCACTTATAACGAAAATAGTGAATTTCCTTTATAATTTACCGATAGTTGCGGTTTTCTATCGAAAGTGAACCAAAGCGATAAGCAACTCAAGTGCCATCAATTGTTTTGCGCTCAAGCAGCAACGCAAGGCTTGCAAATTTATATAGTTGGTAATTTCATTATATTTATGTGTGTTAATGACAAAGACATTATATTTTGATTAGTGTTGATAAATGCAAGTCGTTTTACTTATTTTTAACTATTTGCAGCGAGCCCACAACAGCCACATAGCACGTGTTAAGGCAACAACGCCGCTCGCGAAAAAATGGCGCAAAATGCACCCAATTGCAAAGACACACAGGTAAAGACCATTCAAATTGGTCTTTAATATAGATTGTAGCTTAATTACATTATGTTTGCATCTTGCAGGAGATTCAATTTAAGTTACATGACAAGTTTGTCGCCTTCAGGAAATTCGGCGAACCACGCAGCAATGTGAGTTTATTGGCCGTTTCGAGCAGTCGCGGACTGCTTTTTGCCGGCAATCCAAATGCCCCGGAATTAAAGGGTATGTGTTTTGTTTTCCGATAGTTAAGCTGCGTTCACACAACATTCAATAAGCAGCTAAGCATACAACTGGGTCTATATATGTAATAGATACTAATATATTCTTTCTATTTGCCAGTTATAATTATCAAAGATATCGCGGCCGCAAAGACGAGCGGCAAGCAGCCGCTGGCGCGTCTTGTGCCGCTGCCCAATATACCCAATTATATGGCTTGCAGCGCCGATGGCAATCATCTGGCCATTAACTATACGCAGCCGAATGGCAACGGCCTGTTGCTTATTTATTCGGTGCAAGCGTTTATGGGCGCCGAGCTGCACGCCATGTACAACATACGCCTGTCGCCGGAGGATTATGTATACGCCGTGCAGCTGCTGTGGAATCCCGTGCTGCCCAACAGCTTGGCTGTGGTGCTCAGCAACGGCGGCCTGGGCATGTATGCCCTGAAGGAAGGCGGCAACTTTGAGCTGCACTCGCTGGACAACAGCCAGCAGGTGAAATGCGGCTGTTGGTCGCCCAAGGGCAAGCAGATCGTTCTGGGCTTTCCCAGCGGTCGCCTGCAACAGTTCAAGCCGGATCTGACGCCCGCCAAGACATTGCAGTGTCCGCCCAACGTACACGACGCACCCTTCGATACGATTGCTGTTCACTGGCTGTCCACGTTTCAGTTTGCCGTCGTCTTCCTGCAGCATGGCGAAGACTGCAGCCCGACACTGTATATTATCAATGCGCCCAAGGCGGGCACGCCGACCTACACGAACTACTATGACATTTGCTATAGTCTGAATGGACCACGCAATCATCAGATCCATTTCACACACATGCCGCAGTGGAATCTGCTGTTGGTCAGCTCGGCCAACGGCGTCGAGGTGGGCGTGCTCGGAACCACTGAGCCGGGCGATACGCCCACCTGGCAGCAGTTGACGCTGCTCGATGAGGCACGCATTGAGATGCCGCTGAGCGAGGCAAACCAGGATGAAACCTTCCCCTTGGGCTTTGCCTTGGACACTTCCAGCACGCATCAGCTCAGCATCAATGAGGTGCAGTTGCCCATTATGCCTATGATACACGTCCTGAGCACCGACGGCATCTTGCTGGCCTTCAACTTCCTCAATCTGCAGGCGGGCGCCGTATCTGTTTGTTCACCGCCGCCGCCCTTGGCGGATACTTCCGGACAGTTCTGTGCGTTGAATGCTCTGTTGGGCGCTGAGCAGCAGCAACAACCACAACCGCCGCCGCAGCAGCAGCAGCAGCAACCACCACCACCAGTAACAGCATCAGCTGCTGTAGCCGCTGTCGCAGCTGCCGTTAGTGCGCCCTTAGCTCCAGTGGAGGCCACGACGCCTGCGCTTTCGGACATTTCTTTTGCCTTTTCGGCCAACACGGTCACCTCGACGCCTGCGCCCGCCAAGGATAAGCCACGCTCGATGTTTACCGGCTTTGGCAACGGACCCAGCAATGCGCCTTTATCGTTTGGTCTTCCAGCGGCGCCGCTAAACTTTGGCGGTGGAGCTGCCGGCTTTGGTGGCTTCGGTGCTGCCAACACGGCCCCAGCAGCGACGGGTTCCATTTTCAGCATGCCCGCTTCGAGTAATGCGCCCAGTTTCGGCAGCATGGGATTGGATAAGCCCGCTTCCGTTGCGCCGGCACAGCAGCCAGCTACAACAATAACAACGACAACAAAAGCCTCGTCTGCAGCAGTCGGAGCTGCCTCAGTTCCAAGCAAGTCCTTCGGCAACAACCAACCGCTTTACACAGTGCCGCCCACCTTTACGCCCGTTGTGTCCGCTCCAGCGGCTGCTCCCGTTGCTGCTGCCACAAAGCAGCCAATGGGCGAAGTGGACGATGTCATCGCAGAGATTATGAATGTGCAGATAAGCACATTCAGCGACCAAATTGAACAGCAGAAACAACAAACCCAAGCGCTGCTCTCACAGGTGAGTTTCTATCTAAGGAATTTTAAATATTTATAATATGGTGATTCATTGCAGATCGAGAAGCCCGCCTCGATAAAGTTCTATGCGAAGCGCCTGGAGGATCTGCAGGAACTAAACGAACAGGCCAACGATGTTGACTTCGAGCTGGATGTGCAGGGCCTGCGACATGCGCTCAGCGAAGCCTACGCCATGATGGCCGAATGTCGTGCCAAGCTGGAGGTCTACAAGAAGCCGGAGTAAGTGTAACCAATTGATTGTTAATAAATGTATTCTAATCGATTTAATCTTTGCAGCATTACGCGCCTGATGACATCGACAAATTTCGATGCTGCTGGTCGTCGTCTGTTGTCGCGCCTGCAGAGCTATGTGGCGGCGAACGAGGCGCAGCTGCATCTGGCGCAGCAGCAAATTGATTCGCAGTGGGAACAGTATCAGGATGTGCTGCGTCGCAACTCCAAGTCCAAGATGCATATGCCCTGTCTCGAGGGCATATATCAGCGTTTGACACGTCTGCAAAATCTCACCTCGGATCAGCGCATCACCCAGAACAACATCAAGGCAAAGCTCAAGGAACGCGGACTGCTGCAGTCGGCGCTACTCAACCAGGAGTCCAGTCGCGCTCGCAACAATGAGGCGTAAGTAGATAAATATAAATTAAATGGCAATGGAAGCGAACTTAATATATACCTTAATTTGTGCAGCGTGGACAACTTGGCGGACTCGATACTCTCCATGACGCTCAACCAAATGGTGGACACGAATCGCGCCAAGCTGTCGCAGCACAAACTGCAGAGCATTCGCCAGCTGCTGCAGCAGCACAGTGTGCACATTATAAGTCCACAGCGACCAGATCGCGTTGGCCTCAACTCCGAGGTCATCATGAAGATCAGACAGAAAGCGGCGCTCAAGCAAAAGAGATCTGCAGCAGAAGCCGCAGCAGCTGCAGCAGCCGCTGCTGCAACAGCTGCTTCAGCAGCAACCAAAGCAGCTATCAGCGCCAAACCAGCGGTGGCCCATAAAGCCACACAGGCAGCAGCTGCTGCTGCGCCCGCCCAGCTGGCCAAACCCACCGCTTCCAAGCCGGCCGCAACTGCGGCTGTGGCTCCGGTGGAGCAGACGCCGAGTGTGCCCGCCACCGCAGCCGCCGCCGCTTTCACTGCGCCCGCTCCAGCGTCAGCGCCCTTCAGCTTCAGCCAGAGCAGTCTGTTCCAGAAGACCACAGCAAACACGGCGACCACAAACACACTCAGCGCTGGCGAGGCTAAGCCTACGACCTCCTTGTTTGGCGGCACAGGGGCGCCCTTTAGCTTTGGCGCTAAGGCCATGCCGTCCATTGGCGGCCCATCTGCTGTGCCCAAGCCGCAGTTAGGCGGAACGGCTGCACCCAATCTTTTTGCTGGCTTTGGTAACGCTTCCATGGATGCAGCCAAGCCCAAGGCAGCAGCAGAGACGCCCAGTGTGAAGCCTATGGAGTCCAAAAAGGATGCGAATGCAGCTGTGGATCTTACGGCAGCTCCAGCAGAGCCTGTCAAGACGGCAGCAGCAAGCACCAAGGTGGAATCAGCTGCCAAATCCTTCAGCTTTGCCAGCAACGCTGGCAGCGGGGGTTACAATTTCAGCTTTGCCTCGGGAGGAACTGCATCACCCTTTGGCAAACTACCAGCTGCATCGACGGCGCCTGCGTCAGCTGCTACTCCAGCTGCTCCTCCAGCTGCTGCCGCTGCAACAATTGCTGGCAGCGTGGAGACAACCGTCACCAGCAGCAGCAGCAGCAGCATGCCCGCTCCGGCTGCCATGCCCAGCTTGAATGTAGCCTTCGGTGATGCGGCCAGCATCGGCAGCTCCAGCAGCGTGGCCAGCACTTTGAGCACCGCTTCCACCGCTATCGCTCTGAGCAGCAGCAGTGCGCCTGCCGTGGACAGTCTCTTCGGCTCCGTCAATATTTGCAAGCCGCAGACGAAGGACAGCGCAGGTCAGCATTTGATGCACTGCATCCGATTGAGAATTTGGTTTAATCAATTTATTTACAGATGCTGCACCGGCTAATATCTTTGGAGGTTTTGGCCAAAGCACCGCCAGCGCCTTTCCTGCTTTTGGTGGAGGCGGCGATGGACTTGGCAAGGGCTTATTCGGCGCCACCAGCAGCAGCTTCAGCAGCCCGACAGCAACAACAGCGACACCAGCAACAACAGCAGCAGCACCTATAACTAAACCTGCAGCAACTGCAACAACAACACCAGCAACTGCAACACCAGCAACTGCAGCAGCAACAACAACACCAGCAACTGCAGCAGCAACAACAACACCAGCAACTGGAGCAGCAACAACACCAGCAGCAACTGGAGCAGCAACAACACCAGCACCAATTGCAGCAACAAGCGCTCCTGCTGCCCCATTAACCACAGCTGCCGTGGCGTCTCCCACAAGCGTTGCTGCTGCCGCACCTGGCAGCAGCTTCTCCTTCTCGAATGCCTTTAGCAGTCTGAGCACGGCCAGCGCCACGCCCACCGGCACGCTGACAGCCACCAGCTCTGCGCCGGCCATGACGGGCAATGTGAGTGGTTCCATTTTTGGCACTAGCAACGCATTTGCGCCCGCCGCAGCGGTTAGCAGTCCGTTTGGCTCAGCCGCTGCTGCGCCGCCCGCTGGCAACATATTCGGCAATGTGCCCAAGCCGGAGGCGAGCGCGACGCCAGCAGCACCACCTAGTGGACTATTTGCCGCGGCGGCTGCGGCTAGCGGCAGCCCCTCGCCCTTTGGCAGTCCGGCTGCAGCGCCTGCTGCTGCTGCTGCTAGCTCTGGTGGCAGCATCTTTGGCCAGGCGGCCGCTATAAAGCCCAGCGGCTTTGGCTCACCTGCCGCCGCCGGTGGCTCCATTTTCGGTGGTGCGTCGCCATTCGGCGGTGCCGCCACCACTGGCGGCTCCATTTTTGGCGGCGGCAACAGCGCTCAGAGTCCGCCGGCCGCTGCGCCCACGGGCTCCATTTTCGGCCAGAGCGTTTTCGGCCAATCCGCTGCTAGTGGTGGCTGCTTCTTTGGCAACGCCAGCACCCCACAAACGGCCTTTGGAAGTGGTGGTGGTGGTTCAATTTTTGGTGCTGCTGCAAATTCACCATCGACAGCTGCCTCTGGTGGGTCAATCTTTGGTGGTGGCGCCAGCGGAGGCGCTTTTGGCCAATCAACGCCAGCAGCAGGCGCCTTCGGCAGCGGATTTGCCCAGGCTGGAGCCTCAGTTTCTCAGTCTGGTTTCGGATCGCCGCAGCAGCAAGCGGCACAGGCAAACGCTGGTGCTTTTGGCGCCAAGCCCGTCTTTGGTGGCACGCCCGCTTTTGGGGCTAGTCCCACATTTGGTGGTGCACCCACATTTGGCAGCCCCAAGGGCTTTGGCTCGTTTGGCGGCAGCCCAGGAGTCGTGGCACCGCCTGCGTTCGGCACACCCGCCAAACCGCCAGAGGGCAACATCTTTGAGACACTCGGCGGCACCGACACGGGCCTCTCCTTCGGCAATTTGGCTCAAACTGGCAGCAGCAATGCCCAGAAATCCAGCTACGGCGGGTGAGTTAACTGGATGAGGAGTCTGAATTGATGATGCTTATCACTTATGAATGATGTTTATCTCTTATATCTGCAGATCTTCCTTTATGACTTATCGCTAAGCATGTTTGTTTGTCTTCGTTAAATGAAAAAATATATTAAATAAGTTGAATTAAATCGATCATCTATAAATATTACGGAGTCTATGTTGTTTATAGTTTAGATAGATTTGGATCTAACCATTCGGATCATATATGTTTAAATATAAAAAACAATTGATGAAACGCTTCCAAGTTTTGAACATATTTATCAATTTTATTATCAAATAAATATTACACACAGAGAAATCAAAGCATTTGGTTTTGCCTTTAATAAATGTTCGATTTTTATATTATTTTGTTTGTTTTATATTAGCCGTTAGCAGTTTTGGATACTTGACTCTTGGCTAAATCAGGAAAACAATAATAATGATAATGATAATGATAATAATAAAAACTAACCGTTAACGTTTAGCAACAGCTATTACACATTATATTTTCAATTGGTTATACATATACAATAATATGCATATAATTAGTGCGCATAGTTATACATTAATAAAAATATATATAATATATATATTTATATGTGTGGTATGTATATATAAAAGACACAACTAAATAAAAATGCAGACGAAAAAAAGACGTACGTGTACGGTTTACATAATATAGCATATAAATAGTGAAAAATAGTCAAAAACATTTTACATATACATATAGAGTTATACATACATACAGCATACATATATATATATATATAGATTAGTATAAATAATTTTTATATATATTTATAGGTTTAGGTTTTTAAATGCAATTCGATTTTGTTTTTTTTTCATTTGTTTTCTTTTGTTTTTTTTATAATATTTAATTAGGTCTAACTTAGGTTGGTAATTGTTAATTGTTAGAGATTTACATGCGACTACCCAGCTTAGATGTTTGTTATCCGATTTATGTTTAGGATTTGTTTAGTTTGTTTGCTATTCGTTTTTTAAATGTTAGTTACGTTTAGCACACATTTAGTTTAGTTACCGTTATTATTTACTTTAGTATTATTATGTTTTTTTTAAATTTATTTATATTATTTGTAAACTAATGCTAGAAAAACACTTTGCAACAATTGTTGAAAATTCGTTAAGCTTTTTGTTCTTTTCTTTATGCTTTTTACTTATTGTAGTTGTTGTTCTTTGTTGGTATTTTTGTTTTCTCATTTTGTATTTGTTGTTGAGCAACTTACTAAACTTAAACAGAATTTCGTTAAGCACGCTTATTATTATTATCGTTTTTTTCTCGTTTCTTTGAGTGTACGGCGCGTTTAGAACGACCGTTACAAGTTGTGGTGTGCAGTTGATTCTTCTCTTTTCATTTCTATTCTTTTCTTTTAATCGTGTTTTCGTTTTATCGTTTATCGTTAATCGTTTATCGTTAATCGTTATCGTTTGTTTCTTTTTAAAATCTCTTCAAACAACTGTATTCTATCTACAAAAGGAATCTGTTACTACATTCAATTCTCTTTGACGGGGCGCAGACGGGGGAATGTTCTTTTATATATATTCATTTTCTTTCTTTCTTCATTCTATCTGTTGGGGGGTTTGTGGGCGTGCGTTGGCGGTGTGGGCGTGGCACATGCAATGACTTGCTTAAAGCTTATACACTTAACTGTGTGTGTGTGTGTGTTTGTGTCTTCTGTTGTGTTGTGTATGAATATGTTTGAAATTGATAAAAAAGGTTGCAAAAAGGATTTGAAAATTTGAAAACAAGTTTGGCAAAGGGAAAAAAGGCAGGAGAATTTGTTTAATACATCTGGTTTTTTTTGGCAGGGGCTACAGTTGCGTTCATATACATATAGTCGTATGGTTCAGTTATAGTATGCTTTTATATGTACATCGCCTGGGTAGCTTGCTAGTAAGTAAATATATAATATATGTATATATATTTTATATAAAGAAGCGGAAATATACGAGAAAGTTAGGGAATAGCTAAAGCAGGGTCGCTCCTTGTTACATAAAATAGATTTTGTATAAATATTAGTTGTAGATATATGCGTCTGTTTATATATGTGTGTGTATATATGTAGTACAGCTGGAAAACATGATTTGCATTTTTAGGAAGTTTTTTAAAGGCTCGACAGGTCTGTTATACTGAGCACAACTGTTAATGTTACGTTAACAGTGTGCTGTAAACATAATGTCTGCAGCAAGAAATTGAACTGTTAATGTGACACATTGATAATACTTGAAGATTAGCTGTGGAATTGGGGTAAACAACAGCCATACTTTTAGTTTTTCCAGGGCTATTAACAGATTGATAAGAAAAGCTTAAAAAGCAATTTCTACAAGGTTAACAGAGAGTCAAAAGCATCACAGTTAATAACTTAAAACGTGTGACATTAACAGTATGTCTGTGAGACTAAAGAAAGCTGTTAAGATTAACAGAAAGAATGTTAATGGGACTGTAAGAAGAATTTTAACGAATTGCGGACCAAATTTACAGTTTTCCAGCTCTACCTAATAGAGAGTAGATATATGTGTATATATAAATATGGCATATGGTATATGAGTATATATATATATATATATGTATGTGGAGGCCATATAATGAGCAGTAGTAGTAGTAGTAAGTGGGGTTGAAGAATTTGTTGCCTCCAGTTTGCTAGTAGTAGTTTTTCGAGTTCGAGTAGTAGATCATAATGACTATGACAATATAACATGACGATGATGTTGATGACGAAGGGTGATTGACTCGACGATTTCGATTGGGTTGTGTGTGGTTGGGATTGGAGTGTGGGTCTGGGCGGGGTTGGGGGTGGGGGTGGGGAAGGTATTCGATACGTTTCGAATACCCATTGTTGTACTACCAGTGCATCAGACGCAGCTGATCCAAAATGCGCTGCTTAAAGAAGGTGCCCAGCATGCCAAAGACTGTGGATATGGCCGCAATGCCCATCATGACCTGCATGACGCAATGTATGCCGGACAGCTCCTCGTCCGTTTGCTTGTGCCGATGACGCGTCCGATGGTGCCGACGACTGCCCAGCCCGTTGTTCTCGTGCAGGCGCTGCAAACGTTCCATGTCCTCATCGAACTGCGGTATGATGGCCAGATTGATGACCTCCGTCTTGGACAGCAGCTGCTCGTTGGCAATCGTATGCGCCTCGGTGCCGCCCTTGCTGGTGGCCTCATTGTGCTCTCGCTCGCGCTCACGCTGCTGCTCCAGCTCGCGTACCCGCGATCTCTCGTCCAGCATGGTATTGTCGCGACTAAAGTCAAAGTCACGTCCGCTGGGCAGCTGCGCTGGCGACGGCAGCTGCTGCTGCTTGGTTGTTGGATACTCGGCCAGATTCACCTTGGTGAGGAAGTGCAGGCCACCGCCGCCGTTTGGCTTCTGCTCGGCTGCCTGCTGGCCGGGCTGGGCGAGCAGCGAACGCGGCGTCGCCTCTGTGGCGCCCAAAGCGGGCAGCTGATCGCGCACGCGCGTCTCCTGGAACTGATTCTTCTTGATGCCCAGCACCTCGGACAGCGGCCGATTGATCATCGGCAGCAGCGAATCGGACGTGGGCCGTATTATAAAGCTGCCACCGTTGGGCGCATGCTCCGGCGGCTCCAGAATCTCTGGCTGCAGCGGCTTGGGCGTTGCCGCCGCGGCCGAAGCCGACGCGGGCTTATCGCCAGCACTCTCATCTTCGCTGTCCGTATAGACTGAATCATCGGAAGAATCGTCGGAGCTGTCCTCGTTGTTGTTGTTGTTGGTCTTGGTTAGGTCGGGCGATTTGGCGGCGCTGTTGGAGCTGCTGAACTTGTGGGTTAGATTGCGTATGGGCTCGTACTTGGAGCTCTCCGAATCACCGCGATAAAGCAGCGCCACCTTGCCATCGGGTGTTAGAACGGGCGTTATTTTCGGATGTGGCGACGGAAAACGATGACTGCTCTCCGGATCCGGTGACAAGGCATCGAAATCTGTGAACTGTGTCGCTGGCTTCTGTTGTGCCTGCTGCTGCTCCAGCTGCTGTTTCTGATGCAGCTGATGCTGCTGCTGCTGGTGCTGATGCTGCTGATGCTGCAGATCGCCGTCGGCATCGGTGGGCGTCTGCTGATAGACAATGCCCACCTTGCCGAGCGGCGTCGAGATAATCTTGATGGCATCGTTGCTATTCTTGCGGAAATAATGATTACCATTGGCGGCGCTCTTCGAGCGCTGCGAACCAAAGAAGCCAGCGTCGTCGCCATTGTCAGCGTATTCATCATCGACGCCGTCATCGTTATCCTCGCCATCCTCATCATCGTTAGCAAAATGGCCGCTGCTCTCGCGCAGATCAATCGCAGTGCTCGGCACGGCCAGCGCCACCTGCACCGCCTCCACGTTCTCCTGACCCTGATTCTTCTGACCCGTCTCCGTCAGCAGCTTCTTGCGTATGTTCTCCAGATGCTGCTGCCTGTAACTGTTGTTCGGCCTGAAGCGACCTTTATAGCTGGCACTGCCGCCCCCGCTGCCCTCCTCGTTCACAAAGTGCTCTTCGTCGGCACGCGGACGCGTTGTGCGCGGTCGCTCCAGGGCCAAACGTTCATCGTCCTCGTCGTAGCCCATGTCCTCCTCTTCCTCCTCTTGAGCCTTGTCTGCCTGCGGCTGTTGTTGTTGTTGTTGCTGTGCAGCGGCAGAAACAAGACTCTTGGGATCGGGCAACTGTTCCGGCTCCTCGTCATCATCATCGTCTTCATCTGCAAATAAGCTCGTCTCCTCGTCTAAACCATCATCATCATCATCATCATCATCATCGTCGTCGTCGTCATAGAGATCCGCTTGCATGCGTTCTGTATCTGTTTCTATGTCCTCCATGGCATAGTCATCGTTACCATCCTCGTCCTCATCTTCGTCATTTGCAACTGCCACCTGCCCCTTGTCAACGTCCAGCAGCTGCTGCCCCGTGCTATTAAATCTACTGCTATGCGGCTTAAGACTAACGTTAATGCTACTGCTACTGCTACTGCTACTATTACTGCTACTATTATTATGATTATTATTATTGTTATTGTTATTATTATTATAATTATTATTATTGTTATTGTTATTATTTGTTAAGTTTAATTGTGTTCCTAAACTAACATCTAAGCTGCTATTGCTTCTTATAAGCAATTGGGTAGTCGCATCTTTCAGTCAGTAGCATTTCTTGGTGCATCCACATTTGCGCACAATATCCAAATTCTTGATATATTTTCGATTATTGCTGCACACCATGCGCACCTATAACAAAAGAGAGAGAGAGAGAGAGAAAAGGAAATTCGAATAAGTAAGATTAAGTACAAATTAAGATAGATAATCCTGTTTTCTTTTCAAGTGCCTGTTAAAGTTCATGGTAATTATTATTTATATAAAATTGAATTGGAAAAGTAGAAAAAGAGAGTCTTTAACATTATAATTAATCAAGTAATTATAGATAATTATAATGCAGCACTTTATCACAAAATTGCAGTTTGGTTCTATTCGGAAATACTAAAAGTCAATCTTCATGCCAAATATTTAAGTGGCAGTTAAAGTATTTCATAAATGTTGTTGCTTAAGAAAACTTTTGCAAACATAATCAAATTTGGCAACACTAAACTGTGGTTGAAAGGTTTTACTTTACAATAGTTTCAACCCATGAAAAACTCACTGATTTGGCATGACTTTTTCATACAACAATCTATTTAAATTTTTAAGTTTATGTATAATTTCTTTAGCAGCTTTGATTTCTTTTAAAAACTCATTAAAAAATTACTTTAATTACTTTCATTTTCTGTGTGTTGCAGTCATGACTTAAAACCCCTGCGAAATCCACTTCTAAAGCATGCAATTTTCATGCATACGCTTTTGGCAACGTGTTAAAAGTTGCATATCAAATTCAAACTTTTATGTTAAATAGATAATCGAGTCTGAGTCTGAGTCTACTTATGCGACTTAGTAGTCTCATCTTTTACTTGTAGGCACTGCAGTTTGGGTACATTCCAAATTCAGCACACAGGGGAAATGTTTCTTCTTTCAGGCATGCTAAACTTTCACAGTTGTTTTCTTTATAAATATTGAATTTGATTTTCGACACTTACCTTGCGCCTTCGCACGATTTTGGCCGCACAGCATTGATTGCCGCAGCCGCCGACGCATTTGGCGTACTTCAGAGGCTGTCGCGACCTGCAATCGTTCTCCGTGTAATACTCACGCACCTGTTCCTTGCGGCACGTCGCTGCGGCTAAAATAAAAAACGCGTTGGAACAGAACGTAGAAATGCAATTAGTGAACCACCTTTGACAAGGCGGCGACGACGGCCGGCTAATGAGATTACACATCACACACACCTACACACACACCCACGCACACTCAGCACCTCCCACCTGTCCCCAGGTTACTCAAAATGTGTATGAGATGAAATGTGTGTGTTATGTGTGATGATGTGTGTAGTGTGTGTGTGTGTGTGTGTGTGTGTGTGTGCGTGAGAAAGCAAATGCAGTTATGCAGCATAGCCTAGCGGATGGCACAGCAAGGGTTTGTATCCCTATTGGGTTAAGGTGGCACAAAGTTGCCAGTGTGAAAGCTTGTATGCAAATTGTGTAAAAGGACCTCCAACTAAAAACTTTGCAACGGCATAACTTTATGCAAACTTTATAATACACATTTTTACTTTACACTCGATTTACTAGCTGTGCTAGTTTTTCATACGAGAAAAGTGTCCTTGGGTCTCGCTCACAACTCAATTAGTTATTGCTACTAAGCTACTGTGTGAACTGATATGAAAAATGGAAAACTAATTAAAATTCTCAAATTGTTTGATCAAAGTATTTGCAGCTCATTTAGCTGCTTATACAAATACATACATACTATCTGCAGTAGAAACTATTTAATTACATTATGATAATTATGTATGAACAGATTTTGAAAAATAGAAAACTTAATTAAAATTAAAATTCTAAATAAGGTGCTTATAAAAATGCATATACTATCTGCAGTAGAAATTATTCAATTATATAATGATAATTACGTGTGAACTGATATGAAAAATAGAAAACTAATTAAAATTCCCAAATTGTTTAAGAAAACTATTTGTTAAATGAGCTGCCATACTAATACAAGTATTGACTGTAGGAGAAACTATTCAATTATATAATGATAATTACAAATTTAAAAAAGGTCTAATTTATAAACAGTCTTAACTAGTTCTGACTGAAATCAGCTGCTCCCAGTTAAGAACGTGCTAAGGATTCAACTTGATTCTATTCCCCTTCATTCCCCTTGGCCATCCGCTTGGCGTTTTGTAATGAAATGTTTGAGTGAGAGATCGCAATATGTACCCGTGATTGTTGGGGGCTCTGTGCTGCCCTCACCTTGATCGCAGTAGCGTCCACGCTGGCCGTGCTTGCACTTGCACTGATAGCCATCCCTGGAGTTGGCATTGGGCACACAGCGACTGCCGCGACGGCATTTGTGCTCCAAGCAGGGATCCACGGGCTCCTATGGCAATTCAATTATTGAGTTTAGTTCAAAGTTTTCAAGTTGTTAAGCTGTCATAGTTTACCTCCTTGATGTGCG
Organism: Drosophila lacertosa; assembly: GCA_004143845.1. Classification (NCBI taxonomy): domain Eukaryota; kingdom Metazoa; phylum Arthropoda; class Insecta; order Diptera; family Drosophilidae; genus Drosophila; species Drosophila lacertosa. The sequence goes on along the minus strand of SCDZ01000416.1, from coordinate 90,560 downwards.
GAGTCTCGTCCATGAAGTCCTGCTCGTCATCTTCCTCGCCCTCGGCGGGCTCGCCCTCGAGCAGCGCACAGCCCGGCGAGATTTTCTGCTGGCGCTGCGCATTGCCAAAGTCAACCAGCTTGTGATTGATCCACACTTCCTTCATGCAGCCCTTGAAGCTGGTCAAATTGCGTATTTGCCAGTTCTTATAGGCCTGCTGGGCCGGATCCACGGGCAGGCCACCCAGAAACATGGGCGTAGTCAACTTCAGATAATCGTTGGAGCCCTCGTTAATGATGGAACGGGCCAGGCCGCGGTCGACGCGCAGCGTAAAGTTCTTCTTAATGGCCAACAGCTCGACGGCATGGTATTTGCCATCGGCGACCATTTCAAAGCTGTACATCGTCGACACGGGATAGTTGCCCACATCGTAGCTGACACGTATGCGGCCATTGAATAGCTCCACGGCCAAATGGGCGTCCTGGCCATCGTACATGAGAATGCCATTCTGTTCGGCGCTGCTAAACACAATCGTGACATTCGCCTCGGGTCGCGTGCGCAGCGGTTCCAGCTCGACAAATGAATTGTTGTGCACGAAGCTAATGCTGGTCAAGTATTCGCACCATTTGCCCGTATAGCCGGGATGGCATTTGCAGAGGTAATCGGAGCCGGCGGCATTCGGTTGAAAGCAGACGCCGTGCTTGCATTCGTGATTCTGGCAGGGCGATGTCTGCGGATACATCATCGAGATCATGTTGTGACCCTCGCAGTATTTGCCGGTGAAATCGTCGGGACACCTGCAAACGTAATCGTTGATGCCATCGATGCAGGTGCCGCCATTCTGGCACATATGATTCTGGCAATCGTCAATGTTGTCCGTACAATTGATGCCATGGAAACCGGCCATGCACTCGCAGCTGTAGTGCGTAAAATGATCCAGGCACTTGGCGCCATTCGCACACGGATTGAACTCATCGCTGCAGAACTGAATCTTCTTGTCGCACCACTCGCCGGAGAAGCCGGGCTGGCATTCGCAGCGATACGACTGGACGCCATCGATGCAGGTGGCATTGTTCTGGCAGCGTATATCCTCGCCCAGGCAATCGTCGATGTTCGTCTCGCAGCGGGCGCCCGTATAGCCAGGCGCGCACTGGCAGCTGAAGCGTCCCTCCTCCAGGACCGTGCAGGTGGCATTGTTGCGACAGGGATTGCCGTAGCAGGCATCGATCATGAACTCACAGTGCTTGCCATGGTAGCCCGGCTGGCAGAGGCACTGATAGTCGCGCTGGGGCAGGGCCAGGCACTGGGCCTTGTTCTGGCAGGGCTGCTCGTAGCAGGCATTGCACTTGGCCAGGATCTCGTTGCGCACCTTGCCGCGACAGGCGAAATTCGACGATGGCGTCGACAATATCAGTTTGTCCTTCATGTGCTCCGGCTCCGCGCAGCGTGCAATGCCCGGCTCCACATAGTCCAGCTTGATCCAGTCCGAGAACCATTTGAGCGAACAATCACAATACAAGGGATTGCTGCCCAGTGCACTGTACGAAAGAAACAAGAAATTGGGTTAAAGGTTCAATAAACATTAACAATTGTAATTTTCAATTGCTACTCACATGTGTGTCAACGACTTGAGATCCTCGAAGGAACCCTCCGGCAGCATGGATATCCGATTGCCGTGCAGCGAGAGCACGCGCAGATTATTTAGACCAGACAACGCATGACGCTGCAGACATTGCAGCTTATTGTACGAAATAATGCTGCAAAAGAAATCCAGAAGAAAAAAACAACGGAATGAAGACCCAAAAATAAAGAAGATGCAGTTGCGGAAAATGAAACGTTTACCAAATTGCAGACACATGCGGCATACACATCGATGATGAAGAAATGAAAGTAATTGCAAAACGTTTTTAACCAGCCACAGCAAATTGAAAAGAAGAAATGCACCAAGCGTGCGAAACTCAACAATGCTCGACTGCATAGATACCCTGTGCGCATTTCAATTGAACATGGCTGTTGACTAAGTTAGTTTAGTTAGTTTAGAAATATATTTTTCTTGTCAGCCCCTTTGCTAGCCAAACTCTTACAGGGTATATAAAAACGGCAAAGCTTTGATTGCGGATAGCGCACACAAGCGGCATCAAGCGGCAGGCGGCTAAAGTTGAACGGAACGGGCAAAGCGGCTGACGACAACTAATGCTTAAGCACGAGTCACGACTTAACGTCTCGAAATGAATTTCGTGGCCGGTTGCGACGAGCCCAGGCCAAAGGGTGCCAACCGCAAAATGCAATTGCCGCAAAAAAACAAAAAAAAAAAACCACAAAAAAATCCAGTAAGAAGAGAAAAAATTGTGTCAAGCCCTGTTGAGGTTGAAACGTTTCGATTCGTGTTGGCTTTGTGCCTACCTTTTGCATTGCAATGGCAATTAAAAAGTCATTAGAAATGGCCCATACTTACAGCGTGGATAGTTTGGTCAGATTGGCGAAGGTGTAATTGGATAGTATGGTGATTTGGTTGTTGCTTAGATCGCTGCAAATGAAGGGAAACAGAAACAAAAACAATTTGTATTATTTACGTTGCAACATTCTGTGGCAGTTACAAATACATACAGTCGTGTGAGTGCACGCAAATGCCTGATGCGCTCATAATGTATCTGGTCGATCTCATTGGACTCCAGATACAGCTCGGAGGTCTCGGCCGGTATGCCGCGCGGTATTTCCCGCAATTGATTGCGTGAGCAACGGACCACAGTGCCCGTGCACGTGCAGGCCGGCGGACAATAGCCATCGCCGAGGCAGCCCTCGTTGTTGTCGCTGCTGCATTTGAATTCGTTGTGGGGCAGATCCTTGATTTGCACATCACGTACCTTCGATGGGGCAGCACAACGTGCCGCGCCGCCGTTCAACGATTTTTTACGCAACCACTCGGCGAACCAGGCCAAATGACAATTACAATTGAATGGATTCGATGCTAGATTCCTGCAAAAATTGATAGATAGATAAATGCACAGGTTTCATTTCAATTAGTCACAAGTACGCGCTCCGATTCTAAAATTGCCCATTTGGGCTCCTAATGACTAAGCCAAGTGCCTTTGGATTCTGGTTGCTATAAGCTTGGAAAGCACTTAAGATGGATTTAATAGAATAAAGCTACCTAGATTAAGGTTTAAAACGTAGCTTATTCAATTTGTGTTATGTAAAACGAACAGTTTTCATATTAATACCAATTATATTAGTTGTTAACTGAGCTGAGAGCTTTAACGTACTTTATTGAAAGCTTTAAAGAAAAGCTGCCTGGATTAAGGTTAAAAAAGTAGCTTATTCAATTTGTGTAATGGATTATTATTAATATCAATTATGTTAGTTGTTTGCTTTATTGAACTTGAATCATTTTATCCCTTTTGGGTTCTTAATGCTGAAAGCTTCGAAAGCCCTTGAAAGCTTTAAAGGGGATTAAATAGAATAAAGCTGATTGAATTAAAGTTAAAAGCGTAGCTTATTCAATTTGTGTAATGGAAAACGAACTGTTTTGATATTAATACCAATTATATTAGTTGTTATCTGAGTTGAGAGCTTTAAAGAGCTTTAATGTACTTTCTTAAACTTTAATCACTTACAAATTTCATAGGTAATTATATCTCTCTAATTAAAATCATTAAATTACAGCTTCACATATAAAAATCAAAAATTAATCTCTATATGTAAAATGTATCCAAAACAGCTCAATTTAAATTTCATAACTAGTTGGCAGGGTTTAAAATGAGTAAATAAAATACACTTAAGCTTCAAGTAGCCGTAGTTGCTTTTATAAAACTTGCCAATATCAGATCGAAAAGTTCGAAACTACTTGAAAGCTTCAAGTTGAATTAAATTTATTCAATGAATTCACTTAAAGCTCTTTTCTCAAACAGCTAACATTACACATTATGCAGATTGAATTTGGCTCTTTAATTGTGGTACGGAGTTGTGTTGTATTTGACTGACACTAGCTGTAATTGCATTATGTCTTCATTGATATTTTAATAGCATTCCTTGGCCGCACACAACTTTTGAATGGTTTCATTAATTATTTTCAATTTTGCACTTTTCGCATGCAAAATTGTTGCGCAGCATATGTTGCCACTTGGGCGTCCTCTTGGGCCCCTACACATAAGTGCTATAAGGCCCTTTAATTATGCGCACGGACCGAAAGCTGGCGAAACAATGGCTCACAAATTACATTGGCAATTCCAAACGTTACACACCAAGTCCAGACTAATTTAATAAGCAATGCTGCTTTGTCATGCTATCAACGTTAGCAGCTGAGTCTGTGCTAAGTGTGTGTGTGTGAGTGTTGGGTGTGTGTGTGTGTGTGTTGGTGTGCGAGCGGCCGCAGGCAACTAACTAACACTTTGGCAGCCACCTTGCCACACCACCACCACCTGAATGATTGAGCATGTGGGTGTCGTGTGGTGCACAGCACTTAATGACTTTCATTGATGCTATTTATTAGCTAGTTAAATGAATTTTACAATAATTTCAGATGAGGCAAACGGACCACAACACCTCACACAGCGCACACCACCCCCAACCCAACACACACACACACATACACACTCACTGGCAAGTACAGTAGAACCTAATTTAGTTAAACATTTCATTAAGTGCTATCAGCAATTTTCAATTAATTAGCTTTTATGTTAATAAAATAGCTCAAATGGAATATTTTTAATCAAATTATAACCACGCTATTAAAAATTAAAAATTTGCTTAGTTTTAATGCTCTTCTTAAATGAATATTGTTTAAAAATGATTTAATTATCTTTGCTTTAAATTAGTTAAATAACTGCCATTTTATAGATCTAATTATATTTAAATTTAAATAATTTGATCTGTATAACATTTAAAATATAAATGTGTATATTTTATCATTAAAAAATTAGCTAAAGTGTTATACTTTTATTACTTATACCTATCAAAGCATTTTAAAAGAGTTTCACTATATAAAAAAAAATAATTATTGATTTTAAAATTCTATAAAGAATCTGCTTCGATTTGTAATAACAAATAAACTAAATAAATGTATACGAATTGTTTTAAATGTCTTTTGTGTTTATAAAAATTAAACTTCTGCAAACGCAGGCAAGCTCATTAAATTTGTTCAATTTAGTAAGGTTTTACTGTATTTGTTTTTTTTGCGCTCTTTATTGAACTCAATTTTAATTAATTAAATCATCGAAGGCAGTGCACACACTCGCTAGTGTGTGTGTGCATGTGTGTATGTTGTTGAGGGTTGATTTACAACAGGCGTGCACAACAATATGGAGCAACAGACAAACACACACACAAACACACTACACACACACATACACCCTATACACTCTTTGCAGTTGGGATACATGTCGACAGCGAGCCATGAACTACATGAGATGTGAGTGTGTGTGTGTGTGTGTGTTGAGAGTTCTCTTATCGTAGGCAGCCCTGCTATAAATTGAAGTTCAATTGAATTATATACAATAGTTGGTGGCATGCAACGAAGAAAAACTGATTTCAGCAGCAGCAGCATCAACATTAGCAGTAGCAGCAGCAGCAGCATCAGCAGCAGCAGCAGCTTCTGTTTTGATGTGAAACGCTGGCAATCAGATGAAGTTCAACTAGAGAACAATCAAAACCATTAACCTCATTTTATGTGCCTGTGCACTGTGATAGTGAATTAAGGGAGCATTGTGGAAAGGAGAACGGAGGTAGGAGGTTGGAGGAGAGAGAAGATCGGGGAGGGCAATTAATGGCAAAGCTAAATCATTTATCTATTGAAGTGCATGCCGCACCGCTAGCCCGACCACTTGGCACAGTTTTAATTGCTATGCATGGCCCGCAGACGCATCAAATGCCAAAGACTACGGGCCAAAGGGGTTAGAAGGGGTTAACAGAAGAGGGGGGAAAAGTTCAGTTGGTTGCACTTACAGCGACGTCAGCGAGTTGAGATGCTCGAATGATCCAGGCATAACGCATGAAATTTGATTGTCATAAAGATTGCTGCAAAAGGAAAAGCAGAGAAAAATCAGAGAAAAATCCAGTTTTAAAAATATCGAATTTAAAGTTTTACAGTTTGCTTCACTTACAGCGTTTTCAGTTGATGCAATCCGAGGAACATTTTATTTGAGATTTCCTTAATCTTATTCTCGCCCAATTGCAGGTCCTGTATACGGGATGCGCCCTCAAAGGCATTCGGCTCAATGCCAGTGAGCTGATTGCGCTTCAGCTCCAGTTTAACCAGATGCGGCAATCGGCCAAAGAGACCGTCCGAATTAATGCGACCCAATTCGTTGTCGTTGAGTAAACTACGAGGCAAAAATAAAAATGAAAAAAAATTAAAAATATACACAAACACATTCAGGTTACAGTCGCTGTTAAATAAAAGCAGCTTATTTACCAAAAAAAAAAAAAAGAAATGAGGTAAATGTTTATATTAAACGAAATGCGTAATAAGTATCTTTGATTATTGATTTGTGGGTGGTTTAAATTAATCAGCATGTTAAGTAAAGTTTAAGTGGATCTATTGAATGTTTGATTGAGTATTAAATTTGAAAAATTTAGTTTGTGAAATGATTAAATAAAGTATATTCAATTATTAAAAACTAGAACCTAAATATTATAACTAAATATTATATTTAAACAATTTGCAATATTTGAATATCTTTATAATATAAAATAATGCGGCATAAGTGGATTATCTTTTATATAGTCGAATTGGATAGTTATCAATTAGTGTGCTTGCTTTTATGAAAAATTTAGAGGAATTTTAAACTGAAGCTTTCTTTTATTGAGAGTAAATTTCGAAATCAAAACAAAATGAGATTTGAAAATCCAATAAATTGCACTTAAATTAATTGCCAAACATTTCAATTTGGCAAAAGCACTTAGAAATAAATAAATTTAAATGCCAATAAATTTTAAAGAATAATTTCAATACTCTATTAAACAACAGAGCATTTAAGTGGGATAACACTTATAATAATTTATGGTAATAAGAATTCCTAGAGTTAACTTACAGCTCTGTGGTATGCAATGGAATGTCGCGTGGTATTTCCTTGAGGCCACGTCCCGCACAGTCGACGGTGGTGCCCTCGCACTGGCACATGGCCGGGCAGTCCGAGTCCATGCGACATTCGCCGGATAGCTTCATGCGCAATTCATCCCAGGAACCTGCACAATACAAGAAGGAATGGGTATGTGGGGGGAAGATGTGGGTGTATTTCCAAAGTTAAGACATATTCTTTTGCTATTGGTTGTGTCTGTTTTGGCCAAGGGGCGCACTTACATTTGAATTTCTCCTCGCGCAACGATTCAATGCGCCGGCGATGCATCCGCTTCGGTGACTCACAGCGTGCTCCACTTGTCTCTATGGGATTTTTGTGCAAATAGTCGGCCAGCCAGCGCAGATTGCAGTCACAAATGAAAGGATTCTTGGCCAAATGTCTATACACATTTATATATATATATATATGTATGTATATATAAAAGTATATTTCGTTGTGTTGTAAATGGAAAGAAAGCAAGAAAGTAGCATTGAGCATTTGTACTGAATGCAGCAAAGGGAATTGAAAGTGGAGGAGTTGGAGCAGTTGGGGGAGTGGGGAAACGGAAGAAAGGCAAAAACTGTTGGCTGCTTGTGGAGGATGGCGGCTTGAGACGTCTTAAAAGTGCACGAGCCCTGCGGCTGCAATGTTTCCGTTATTTGTTGTTGTTGTTGTCAACGTTTTAAAAACTATTTTCAAAGGCAATCCCAGCCCGAAAAGAGTTGTCCCTGTTAATGCCGTGTGACAGAGTGCCCATAAAATAGCTAGCAACTAAAGTCATCTTAAATCATCGTGTAATTAAAAATTGTAGGATTTACTAACTGAAAAGAAACTTGCTAAAAAGCTGACATTTACAAATTCTTCTATAAAACTATAAAGATAACCTTTTAGAAATGTTTTTTGTATAATATTATAAGAAAAATAAATATGGCCTGCTTAATAAAATCTTGAAGATATTTCAAATCTTTCTTTGAGTCAAAGACCTTTTACATATAATCCTTTATATTATTAATTATCTGAATAAAATATTTGAAAAATATATTTTTATAGATACCCTATTAAATATCAAAGTGAAAGCATTGATTGTGTTTTCTGATTTCTTTCTTACTTATTAAAACTTAGAACTTGTTTTTTGCCATCTTCTTTTCAGCCTCATATTGGGCAAATCTCTGTTGGATTTAAGCCTATTTTTTTCGCTATTACTTTTAAGTTGACAACCCTGACAAATACTTAGCCCACTCAAGCGAGTCCGTATACCATCTTAAGAACCGCACAGCACTTAAAGTCAGCGCATTTATCGATGCGATGCTCAAATGTTGTGCGCCTCCTCCTAAAGAAACCGCCTCATCCTTTGTTCGTGGAACATCTTTACGGTTCACAGAGGATATTGCTGGGATGGGCGGCGGCTGGTTTTGCTGCTGTTTGCCGCCGCTGTTGTTTGGCTGCTAAACAAATGTCAACGCGCGCGCCGTTGCTGCCAAGTCAAAGCAACTACTAAATGCACTTCAGAGGTTTAACACCAAAGTGCCTGGGTACACTCCTCCATTCAAGCTGCAGGCACCATCCAAAAGGGGGCGTCGCCAACATGCATTCGCATAGTCAAGCCAAAAGCCTCAATGGGTCGAATGGGTAGAGAAAGGGAGGGGTTGGGGGTGGGGGCTGAGTGGGGCGTGGTACTTACACCGTTTTGATGCTCTTCATGGCGTCGAATGTGCCATTAGCTAGCGACTGTATGTTGTTGTCGTAGAGCGATAGCAAACTGAGGCTATGCAGGTCGCGGAAGGCATCCTTGCGTATGCAGGAGATCTCGTTGGCATTCAGCAGCAGCAGCTGCAGCGAGCCAAGTCCTTTGAATACGCCCGAGGGCAAATCCTTTATTTTATTGCCATACAACACGCTGTAAGCGAAACACACACAAAAAGAAAATGAATAAAGCACAAATAGAAAAAATACAAAAAACAAAGAAAAGAAAAATGTGTGCAAGTCGCGTGTGATTGACTTGAAAATATCCTGTGATTACATTTGAGAAGCCTTAAAAAAGTCAGTCGGCACAAACTGCTTATATTATACCCTGCTTTAAGCACACACTCAATGAGAACAGGGTATATATACAACGCAAAAAAAAGCATGGACAGGCTTGCTTGTTGTTTGTGGTGGCCTCTTGTTGTTGTCATTGCGGGCGGCAACTGGTTTGGCGCAAACACACACAAACACACACGCACACACACATTCAGATATGACACAGGTAATCTGATGCCTTGCGGTGTTGCCAACGCTTAGCATAGGCCGATTAGCCCCTCAAGCCTGGGCTCAGACCCTTAGGCCCAGTGCCTGTCAGGAGTGTGTGACGGACTGACACCACTCCACACACACACAAACACACACACAAATACACACTTTGACTGTTCAAGTCAGCGAAGCGACTGCACATTTTGTTGGCGTGGCTACTTGTTGCTAATGTGCGTCTACTTACAGCGTGGTTAGCTGCTTTAGGCCACTTAGCGCATCGTGTGCTATCCGGGAGATATTGTTGTTGGACAGATCGATGCGACGCAGTCGACGAAAGCTGGAGAAAGATTTTGCTGGCAGCTCCGTAATGAAATTCTGCTCCAGGCGACTGCAAAACGAAAATCGAAGTTAATTCAGCTAATTGTATATATTTTTGTTTTTTTTTTTTTGTGATATCCATGTGGTTAAACTTACAGTTCGGTGGTATCATCTGGCAGAGTAACGGGCACACTCGTCAGACTCTTCTCACGGCAATCGACGATGCCATCGGCACAGCGACACGGATGGGGGCAGCTGTTCTCCACGCCGCATTCCATTGGCGCATGCTCGGTTAGACCTGCAAGAGTGCCAAGTGGCAAGTTGAATGTTGAATGTGTTGCAAGTGTAAAGCAAACTGCATATTTAGCTTGTTACAGCGAATCATTCAGCGAAGCAACGCTTTGATTTGATTTGATCCACAACAGCAGCAGCAAACAGCAGCAACCACATAATTATTAATGCTACTGCAACGCGCCAGATGCGGCAAACTGCTGCAACAACAACAACAGCAACTGAAGCTTCAACTCGAGCCACAGCTGCCGCTGGTCATAAATGTTTACCCACATAATTCCATAGCATTTCGTACACAAAACGAAAGTCAAACATAAGCTGAAGATATTTAAGTTTAACTAATGTGACGAACTTTAGATACTCTACTTGAGTACCCTTTTTAGTTGATAATAATAATAATTCTTCCACTAAATGTTTATAGATTAAAGCAACATTAAACATTAAATATCAAACTGAATTCAATCAAAAACGAAATATGCCATTAACATGAAATGAAATCAAATCAAAATTAACGCCTCATTTAACAGGGCTTATTGCCTTATTGGCTGAGTTAGTAGCCAGGCTGGCTGATAGAAACTGGGCAACTCTTTGAGGCCCGTAGAGCATAACAAGTACAATGTAACACGACCATGAGGAGGAAAAACTTGTTTCGTGGCAACGCTTGGCGCACATTTTCCGCTTCATTGAGCTTTGCCCAGAGTTTGTTGCTGGATCCATTTGGGAGGCTTTCCAAATGCTGCTTTGCTCGCTGCTTTGGGCCCGCAGCGTTGAGCATCTGCATCCCAATCAAGCAAGCGAGCGAGCGAGCGAGCAAGCGAGCAAGCGATGACGGCGTTAAACGTTTTGGCAAACACACGATGATGATGATGATCCCCTAATCCCCCCCTTACTCCACCCTCCCTCCACCTACTTCCCCTTTAATATCCGCTTGTTATTGGTTCGAGTGGGCGGCACAACGGGGGGCGTGCCCATATGACTGCTTATGATTTACAGCGCTTTGTTTCGCTGTGTGTGTGCCCCGGAGACTGGCATATAAAACTAATTAATTTGGCATAGCTCCACGACATTTGTCCATTTTTGGAGGAACTTCGTTGTAAACAAAAAAAAAAAGCACAAAAAAAAACAAAAAAAAAAGCGGAAAAGAAAATATTGTCATATGATCTTGGGCATACCTGAGCATTTGAACTCCTGATCGTGCAGGTCCGCCACGTTTTGGCCCTTCAGCTGCGACGGCGACTGGCAGCGCGTGTAGGGGGCGAGGCGGGGCGAGCTGCGTAGGTAGCGCGACAGCCAGGACAAATGGCAGTCGCAGGCGAACGGGTTATCCGAGAGGCGCAGCGCCCGCAATTTTCCCAATCCCCCAAAGGCATTGTGCGGCAGAGCGGTCAAGTTATTGTTATTCAGTGTGCTATGTAAGTAGAGGAAAAATAACAACAACAACAAAAATTAAATTGAATGCAAGTGCGAGAAAGAGACAGGTTATGCGCACTGGGCTGGGAAAATAGTATATGTTGGATTATTGCATTATCAAGTGAATGCATCTTTGGCTCAACTTAGGGATGGGCCAAAACCACTTGAGCACCATTCAGAATCGTTAAATGTGTGCTCGATTACAGCTATTTTACTGTTAGCACCAATCATTCAGTCATTCATTTATTCATTATTCAGTGATTTGTCGTAACCTCTGTAACCCAAAAAAATGCACATAGAATCTCATGTTTTTAATGTTTAAAATAATATGATTTAATTAATAGCATATTAATCTTGACTGATTTTTAAGCTTTTAAGCTGGCCTAAGGTCAGTATGGGTTTATTGACCTAACTTTCTTTAAGTCATTGAAAATGTATGTAACAACAAATGAATATTTAATTTAAATTTTAAATGCTTTGTTATTTTATTCCTTACTATGCTAAAACTACAGTTTAACTGGCATAAATTTGCACTTAACATTTATTGTTACATTCCTCAAACACTTCTTAACTTGTTTACACCTTTTTCCACTGTAACTTCTAACAATTTATTTTATAATGCTTGCTTTTACTATAAATTTGTTCATATTTGGGCTTGGCCGTGTCAAGTTTTTTTTATTAGTCTGCACTTTTCAATATTATCTGTGAGCATTAGTTATTATTGTGCGACATACTCTAGGAATATTTATTTTTTCACTTTTCAGCAAATTGTGTTTGTTGTGTTTCCACACGAATAAAAATATCTCGATTAAAGCACTTTATTTTAATTATATGAGATTTTACATCGGCAACTTTGATATATTTAAGGTTAAATCAAATATAATTATTTTTGTTTATCTTTTACATTTCTTCAGGTTTAATGATGATTTTTAATTTACTTTAAATTTCTTTTCACTAAAGCAGCAATCTAATTAACTACTTTAAATAATTATTATTCATTCTATTACAATTTCATTTCATCGCCTTCCTTTGCTATTTAAGTATAGTTTAAAAGCAACTATTTAATATTACACTACAAAATACGTATGATCAAAGTATGCCCATCCCTAATAATATAGCTCAATACTCAGTACTTACAGTATCTCCAGCTCCAGCAATCCCTTGAAGGCATGCTCATCCATACATGTGATCTGATTGTTGTCCAGCTGGAGGCTCCTTAACGACTGGGCGCCCTTAAAGACCCGTCGGCCAACAGTTGTGATGACATTGTGCGAGATGTCCCTGTGAGTTGGAGGTGAACCAGGCAAGCAGGCAGGCAGGCAGGAAGAGCAAGGATTTGAGAGTAAGTTAATATTTGTAATCTATTTTGGGGGCTACATACTACATACTATATGTAGGTAGGATATAAATATAAATATATAGTTGCTAAATGGCTACATTGATTACTTACAATCGCAAAAGACTCGCTGAACTTGTCACAAAGTTTTCAGGTATTGCCTTAAGTCGATTGTTGTTTAGGCGTCTGTTTTTATATAGAGTGAAGTGTTTTTGGTATTTTTTTGGTTTGATTTGGTGTTTTTGGTATTTTGATTTTGGTATTTTTGGTGTACGAGCATATTAGAATACGCAAAACGAAACGCAACGGAAAGTAGAGAGATATGCATAAAACGAAACAAGAAAAAAGATACAAAAGTGTTAAACTCAAAACTCAAGTTTCGCAACAACTAAATTCATTTGTTTGGTAATAATTATTATTATTAGTTTTTTTTGTGTTTTTTTTTTTATAGCTACGAGCTATGTGAATCTATTTCTATAAAGAGCAGCAAATTTTGGTTAGTTAAAAAGTGAATTAGTCGTAAAAATCTCATGCACTAGCATCAAATTAGCAAGTCATTCGATTGTTTTAGCTTTTCCAATAATATGGATTATAATATTGGATCTCTACTTACAGTCGCTCCAGCGAAACCAAATCTTGCAAAGCATTCTTCTCAATGGTATGTATTTGGTTGTCCGTCAATTGACTGGAAAAGTTAAAGAGATTATATAATAAATTATAATCATTTATTATAAATTGTAAGCTAAATTTATTTCCTTCAAAAAAAAGTTAAGAACATATAAGAAACATATTTATATAACTTCACCTCACTTCAAATCCAGTTCGTAGTTTTTTACTTGACTTCTTTTTAATTTCTTAACTATACAAACTGACAAATGTTAGTTTTATCTTTTCACAAGTTTTTATTTTGTTTTTATTCAACAGTCATTTAACATTTTGTTTAATCTCGCTTAAGATTAACCAGCAAATGCATATTGCAAAATACAAATACATTTTTTGGGGCTATCAACATATGTACAGTAAACACATATGTTGTGAGACCTGTTTTAGTCGCACTTTCAATTTGGATTTATGCTTTTAATTTATGGTAAAGTTATCTTTGGCATTTGGTGTCAATTTTGCACGCAATTTATACTTTGTATTTCGTAATGATAAATTTGAAAAAGAAACTGGACTGTAATTTCACATGTGTACATATATGAACCATAAACTCGTAATCATCTAATTATAAGGCAATTATCTTTAATTTGCAAAGCCGGCATATTTCATATTGCTGACAAACTAGAATCAATTATAGATAAATAATTTGTTGCAGCCGTATTTCATAATTGTAATTATTGTGTTTACATTTGGTAAACTGGTGCGGCAAGCAAATTAAGATAATAGCCGGATTTGGTTTGGCATTAAGCGGCTTAAAAAGCGTTGGCTTAAACAATAAACATATTTTAACTTAATCGGTGTTTACTTACAGCATTCGCAGCTTGGTTAAACGCTGAAAATCCGACTCATATATCACGGTCAAGTTGTTGCCCTGCAAATCGCTGCAAAAGATAGAAAGAAAGAGAAAACACAATTAAGATTTAAACTTTCGATTAGGCATTGTCTTTAATTATGTTGCAGCCTAATCGGAATCAGCTGCCTGCCGATAATACAATTTTTTTTTTTAATTGCTTGTAAGACAAGGCAACAACAACAATCTGAGATATGAACACAAACCAGCTGTAGAAGATGCAGATGCTAAAGGGGGAATTCTCCGGCTGAGGCTGTTGAAAACGCAGCCTTTTGTCTGATAACGAAAATATGATATTTAATCATTTAACATGCGCGCTTGCAAGGAAGAAAACTTGTTTTATTTTTCATGGTGGCGGCGCAGACAGTCAGACAGATAGACAGACAGACAGAGATACAGCAAAATTTGTTACCTGTAGATGTCATAACAATGAAATGCAACCAAAAGAGATACAAAATGCCTGCAAAGAGCAACAAAACCGTGTGCACATGCGCAGCCAGCAACAACAACAAAAGCAACAACTTCAGCAACAACAACAACAACAACAACTCGTTGTGCCTGGTGCCCTGGTCAGACTCTAAGCATCAGCTTCAGCTCAGCTGCTTTTTGAGTAAGGTTGGCAGTTAAGAGCCAAGCGGCCAGAGCGAAGCAACAACAGGTAGTAAGACCTTCAGTCTGGGCCCAGAGCCACAGCCACAGCCACAAACGAGAAATATTTTTCAGCTTAAGCCTTAATGAAACTCGCATCAAGTTGCCGCTGTGACTGCACACTGAGAGAAATAAATCAACTACAAAAATAAAACAAAACACTTTTCATTTGCATAAACTATTTTAATTTGAAAGTTACACCCAAGAAAAGAATATATAAAAATTATGCAGTCATTATTCAAACTCTAGTCTAATATAATAATTCCTTTCCCTTTTGTCAATACGGACATAGAATAACTTAAATTGAATACATTTTTATAAAGTAAACATAAACATTATATTTTTCATATTTATCAATTAAATTTTCAATTTAAATCGAAAACTTTGCAATGTTTTCCTTCTGTTATCTCAGTGTATCATTTGTGCCCTGGCCCAAGTTGGCTTATACAACACACACACACACAAGCAGAGTTTTTTAATGAGCTTAATATCTTGGCAAGATGTGGGCATCTCTGGCTTAGATCCAACTGATTACACAGACCCACAGCTACAGCTTCAGCTACGGAAGATACGACATCGACTTAAAACAAAACAAAACAAAAGTCGCTTCTAATTGCTAAACATTTTTCAAAAGATTTTCAAAAATAATTATAATATTCGTAAGTTTTTTTTTCTGCGTTATAATTAAACATTTAACATATAACATTTAACATTTAACTTCATTAAATCTTTTGAAGCATTCACAAATTGGCCAAACGAAAAAAAAATAGATATAGCTTTGTAGGTTTTTTTTAGGGTCCAATTAGATTTCAGCTCGAGTTGTTTCGTTTCATTTTGTATTCTTATTTTTGTTTTGCTGCTTGTCTTTGAAGATTTTTGGCAGCTATAAATTAGGCTCACCTTTTTGTGTGTTCGGTGTTGTTGTTGTTTTTTCGTTTCTATTCTTGAGGTGTGAAAGGGCTTTCGGGCACAAATTGGGGTTAAGTTCGTTTTTGGCCAGGCCAGCCCGAAATTATATGCAAAACTGTTGTCGTGTCAATTGTGGAAAACGTGTGGGTGGCAGGTCTGACTGACTGACAGAGCGACCATTCTAATAATCCTACCCAGCAAAGCCAACTCACTTCCTCTCTCCCTCCCTCTCACTCTCTTCCTCTCTTTGGAGCTCACTATCTCGCTCTGTCTGTCAGTATGCGCATTCTGCTGTGTAATTAAATGGCAAGTCGGCTCTGGTCGGCTCTTTTCTAGGCTGGGGCTGGGCCACATTTGCCCTGGCCCCAAGTTTTTGCATTGGGGCATTGTTTTTGCTATTCTAGTGCTTGTGCCTGCCAATAGTTGTGGGCATGTTCAATATTTGATGTGCACACACAGCGCCAGCTACACACACACACACACACACACACTGCTAGTTCCACATGGTACCTATGTTGGCATTAGGGTGACTCGACTCGAGACTTAACTGCTGATTATCATGGCTTATATAAACAGTTCTTTTTATGTATTTATGCGGTAATTAACGTAACATCAATTAAAATGTCGCAAAGAATCCTTTAATTAAGCCTGGTGAATAGTTGGGCAGCGGTTTTTGCCTGTATTTAATGACTTTTAAATAAAGGGTTACCTAATTGGCGACTTTTTTTATTCTATTGTTAGTAGCTATAGTAAAGTTTGTGGAATGCTTGTAAAACAAAATGGATTACAATAAACATACTAAATATTGTTGGTTTGTATTATGGAATTAAAAACATATTTAAGGACTTTTTGTAAAAATGGAAGGAATCTCTTTAAATATTCCTACCTAAAGTTTTTTTAAGGCTTTCAAAAATAAGCGCCTTAGAATCAATTCCCTTAAGATTACCCAAATAAATAATCAGATTTTAATTGTTAGCCTGAAGTAAATATAATTTTAAGTCATCTTATTAAAACCCGCTTAAAAAAAGTTTTTTTTTTCAATTACTCAAACATTAAAAAAAAACTCCACCTTTTTTTGGTTACCCAATCGCTATAAATATTCATAACAATACTTGATGCTGAAAAGATTCTATTTATGGTTTTTAAATAAAACTGTCAATCATTATTTTTAAGTTTAAGTATCTTCCCCTCTGGCAGCTCATGTTTCAATTTCAAATTAATTTTCTTATAAGTGCCACTCGAATTTCAACCACTTTTTGTTTGGTTAAATATTGTTAAGACTTTTGTTACCTTTTACTGCGATTTCGTTTGTGCATACTTTTTCCTAGTTTTCCAATTTAGCTATTGTTTTTCTTTTTTGTGTTTTGTTTACCTTGCAATTCATTGCCCTATTTTCTGTACTTTTGACATACATTTTATACATCACCCGATTTGTTTGCGTCTTCAATTAAAAATCTGTCACTCAGTCCGAGTTTTTCCGCACGCATGGCGTGAAACACCCTGTGCTGGACAGGCGCCTGGTATTTTAAAATGCAAATATGCCGTGCATGTTGATATGTTTTCAGTTTCTGTTTTCTGTTTTGTTTTTTGCTTTTTTTGTTTTTCATTTTTAATTTTTCCTCTTTTTTTTTTGCAGTCGTTTTTGCTTTTTGCATAAAACAAATGTGTCCCTGAGCGCTATTTGACTGTTCGGGGCGCCTGACTGCTTATAACTGGGCTATATGTTGCTGTTGTTGTTGTTGTTGTTGCCGCTGCTCGACGTTGATATCTGTTATTAATTTATGTAGAGGAAAAGCAACAATAACAACAACAGCAACAGCTTTTGAGGTCGCTGCGCAGCGCAGTCGACAGGTCTACTGGGTATTGAGGGGGCGGGCCGGGGGGGGGGGGGCTTGGTTGCATTGGGGCGCTGCTCTGTGGCATTTTGCATACACTTGCTAATTGCCGGCGCGTTAATTTATGTGGCGTCCGCGAGCGCAGACGTCGGCTTAATGCATTTGCCCCGTTTGTTGCATGCAACAATTGCCAAAGTGGCCGCCGCCGCCGCTGCCGCCTGATGCGCTTATGCTGGCTGCCTCCTTCGGCGACAATTAATAAACTTAATGGCGATTTAATGTACGACTCCGGAGACACAAGACATCGGATTTCGCGCCGCGAGCGTCCCTCGACCCGGGCTCGGGCCCTCCAACCATTTGGCCATTTGTTTCGTCGTTATCGACACGACATGGTCACGGCTTTATTTGCCTTTAGCCGTTTGCCTGTTACTGTCGTTGTTTGTCTATGCTGATTTTATTTTTATTTTCATTTTTGTTGTTGCTGCCTTAAGTAAATACCAGTAATGTTCAGCTGTTCAGCGAATGGCGTTATGTTTATTATGAGTGCTTATATAATGCTTGGCATATAGATCACTGTCAAGGCTAAAAACTAGTTCATGCAGTTCGCAATGCAAATAGATAAACACAGATAAGGGCAATTGCAAATGGTGTGTGTGTGTGTGGATTATCATATTGTAGCCAACCCATCTAAAACATAATCCTAAACAGCTGTTCATAAAAAAATGACACAAAATTGTTTCACATCATTTTAAAAACTAGTTCTATTTGTACTTTTTTTTAACTAACGATTGTTAAACAAAATAAACAACATCAAGTTCATAATTTTCCGATTTGTTTACTAACTGTTTTCGCCTTGAATTTAAAGATATCAAATTATAAGCATTTAGAGCCAAACGGTTGTTTATTTATTGAATGACTTAACGATTTTTATATTTACGTTATTTTATTGACTTTGCTTTTAACAAAATTTAAGCTTTATAGAAAAATGTTTGGTGTTTGTTTTAGCATATATAAATACAGAAATAAATTCTTTAAAATGTATTATTTTTTTTATTGACAATTATTTGGATTTATTTTGCATGGATTATTTTAATGAATTGAAAAAAAAATGCATTTAATTTGTTTATTTTATTTAAACATTTAAATAGCGTTTGCATTTTGAATTAAAAAATTTGTCTATGTTGTCCACTAAATAAAATAACTACGGGCTAAATTCTTTTTATTTTGAATTAACATTTAACTGTAACCTTTATTTATAATTACATAATAAATACTTGCACCTACTTTATTAGCCTGGTCGGGTAATAATATGGTTATACTATTGGTGTTAGTTAATTAAATACAACTTATGCCATTTTACTACACCAGACAATGGAAAACTGATTTGAATATTGGTATTGTTTGAATTTGTTTTCATTTGCGTTGTTATATAAACTGGGTTTTTAATATCAATACTTGACTTTAATACAAAATGTAGAATAGAATTTACATATATATATAGTATATACATGTGTAACTAAATAAATATCTGTGTCAAATTTACATTTTATCTGCATTTAGAACTAAACAATAAAACCAAAATGAATTGCACTCAATAAATATTGAAATATTCAAAGTACTTTTGTTGATAGCAAGCTCAAAAATGTTTGTCTATGTATCATTTTGGCCATGTTTTTATATGCATTGTTAAGGAACAATTAGAGAAAAACATTAAGATTGAAGTATGTAGAAATGTATTTACTTCTTTTTTCTTATAGAACGTTTTCTATCAACAGAAAATGGTTTACTAAAATGTGAAGTACTTTATAAAAGAAAAGTTTAACTTTCAAGTATTTGTACTTATTATTAATTTAATCATCTATACTGGACTTTATAGTCGCCTATGCTTACATAAAGAATATTTTACAAGAAAATGCTTTTGATTTAATCATGATTTAGAGGAAATACTCTAATAGAAAGTTTTTTTCAAATTGATGGAATAAGGCTAAACAGCTTAAAAACAAATATTTTTATAAGTGTGCAAATGCCTAGGCAACTTAAAAAGGACGAACAAGGATTCAGACTGAGGAACAGCCTAGTATTTGTTATAACCAAAGTTGCCATAGAAAACATAGATACTAAAGTGGCCAGCTTAACTTCATGGCTAGTTAATACAAATGATAACCATATGTGAGTATTATCCTGCTTCGATTGTTGTTGCTGTTTCATGTGATTGTTTCTGAATTGTTCCCCAAGGACATATTGATATGTACATATGTATTAGTAAATATGTTTGTACTTACAGTCTTTCAACATCCGCTGAGATTTTGCGCGGCACTTGAGTTAGCCCACGATGCGAACAGTCGACGGTTAGGCCGCTGCAGGAGCAAACCCGCGGGCAGCGTGCCTCGGTGATGACGCCCACGCCGCCGCCGGGTATGTGAATGCCAACGGAGCCCAGGCCGCCGCTGGCAATGGCCGAGCTGCCAAAGCCGCCCGAATAGGGTTCGGCATGGATTGTAACGGCCAGCGATAGCACCAATAGCAGCAGGACGTGGGGCAGGATTAGAGACTTAGCTTTAACCGTGGCCGTAGCGTTGGCTGCGGCTTTACAACGCGTCGGTGGTTGCAGCGTTGACGGTGTCGTCGTCCTGGACGTCGGCGCCATTGTGGCACATTTATAAGCAACGTGCCTAATTGAAAGTATCGAGTGCGTATACGGACGCCACTTTGTCAACAGCAATCACGTTTCCACAAATATTTGCACAACGCAAAAGGATTGTTGGCGACCGTTTGCCGTTTGCCTGATTTTTCCTCCTTTTCCTTTTTTTTTGTGAGCCCGCACTTTTGTATTTATATAAATTGATTGTACACGGCGAGCGGCTTTTGTTAGATTTCGTTGTTCGATATTTCTCGTTGTTGTTGTTGTTATTGTTGTTGTCGTTTTACCGCGCGACTCCCGGCGCTTATTTAACTTTATTTTTATTTTGCAGCCCGTCGCGACCGCGCGCCACGGCAGAACTGATAGCAGCTGCCCAGTTGCAGTTTGGCAGCAACAACAGAGAGAGAGAAAGAGAGACTGCGAGCAAGAGAGTAAAGCAACGAGTGCCGGCAACGAGTAGCGAATGGTTGAGTGCTGAGTGTTGAGTGACGAGCAGCGTGTGCGTAGGTAGCCCGTCCAGCAGTTAGGTAGTTGTTGCGTCCAGCCCGGAAATGCGCTTCTTCTGCTGCTGCTTCTCCTTCTTCTGCTTTTTGCCTTTCTCCTTTGGTGTATCTTTGAGATACGCACGCACTTGGCACTTGGCTGTCAGCACAATTTCGTAGTTTCAGAGTCGCCTCGCCAGCAACTTCATCATGCGGTCCCCGCTCGGCTGTGACCTGCTGTTGAGCGCATCTGCAACAGCCAAAAAAAAAAATGGAAAGAAAGAGAAAGAGAGAGTGAGTGAGTGAGTGAGAGCAAGAACGAAACGGAATGTCAGGAAAAATCATGAAAAATTATCTATAAATTCGGCAAGCGTGTCTATGTCAGTGCAATGGCAGGAAATTGTTACTGACTGCGATATAAATACACACACATACACACACACACGTGTGCATTTAGACCGATATATGTATATATATTTCAATATGTGACACGCTTTATATCACTTAAATAAAAAAAGAAATGAAACTGCAAATAATGTGACAGTTGATATTTGATTGGCTGTATTTAAAGCTGTTAATATTGCCTATTGTGGCAAGACAAATTTAACTGGCGTGGCAAGTAACAGAAGTTTAAGAACAGTAGCTACAAATCTACAAAAAGTTAATGAAGAAAACCTTTTAGTAGCATAAGCTTAAGTTTAGCAGGACCTTTTAATACTAATTCTTTCTTCATATCGATTTTAGTTTTAATTTTATTTTATTTATTTTTGTTTAGAAAAATAATCTTTAGAGAAGAATATTATATTCGTGCTATTTTTTAGACATTCTAATTATGAAATATATTATTCTATAAGCATATTTTCATATGCTTATCTTAATTAATAGAATTAATATTTTATATATTATTCTATATAAATATATAATATTGATAAACAAATATATGAGATATTAGACTAGATTTAATTGCTTATAAAATATCAATACTGAATTGTATTTTTTTTACATAATTTGCCTATTTTATTTATATATAATTTAACGTTTTTTATTGGAAGATCTCATGATTAATTTCCTACCTTCAACCCAAGAAAACCCGCATTCTTTAATTGTAGGAATAGTGCAGGGTTTTCCTGTACTCCTCTTTAGTCTGCCGACAATTCTCAGGGGTATGTTTTATTTTCTTTTTATATTGGGAACCACCTGTCGGTAGCAGTAGCTGACAGCTCCAAACAGCAAGAAGACTAATCACCCCAGTCCGAGGTGAGCTATTATTATGGTAACTTGCGTTGGGAACATATGTTTCCCTAACTAAAAGTTGGTGGGAGATAAAAATAATAAATAAGAAGCCAGAGTTAAGAGCTAATGACTCAACTTATTAGTTGTTTATGGTCAAAAGAATAAGCGGAACATGTGTTTTTGTAACTATTCCCAAGAATTCACTGATTAGGCAAATTCATTCCATTCATTTGAGCTATTAATTTGTTAATTGAATTGAATTTGCTTTTAGAGTCTTAAAGCCTACGCATGCTAAACTATTTTATGCCCAATTTAAAGCTAGCTGAGCAACAACAAACAATTAGATTTAAGAGCTTAAATGAGCACTTTGGCTCAATTAAATGTGTCTAGAAATTGTGTGTCGTTGCGGTTCCTCCTTCCAAGTGCTGCTCCTCAATCATATAGTTCTTCAATTTCACTCGAAATCAGTCACAAACTCTACACACACTACCGCTGCCCAAATCGGATCTATATTTAGTGTGCACTTGTCCCCCCCCCCCCCCCCCCCCCCGCTTCCCCTTTCCCATCTCCTATACTCCTCTTTCATTTCCGTCTCGCTCGCTCTCTCTCTCGTTAGTGCATTCTTCTGCTTGTGGCACACTTGTCGCTGTCGCCTGTTCGTCTGTCATGTTGTGTATTTAATTTGCAAATTGACATGTTAAAGATACATTCCCTCTCTCTCTCTCTCTCTTACTCACTCTCTTTGTCTTTCTCTTTCGAACACTCGATGCCATTTATATATTGAAATTAATTGTTTAAATTAACATTTGGATGGCTGACAGCAGCGATTGACTGGGAATTTGATTGAGAATATGAATGATAACGAGCCATGGCTCTAAATCGAGTAATCACAGCCAGTGAAAGGGGCGCCTGTCAAATATTCTTAACTGGCAATCAACGAAAACTCAATGAACATTGCCAGGCAAATGTAATTTAACAAGCATGGGAACGCATTTAAATACCCTGTTCAAAATTCATAGCTGCAAGCTTGATAGGTGAGTCAAATTGTCGAAGCAATATGCATTTGATTTGCATAAGTTTGATTTGGATATGATATTGATTATTGGGGTAACATTTGTTTTTGCTTATATTGCACTAAGTTAATAACTTTAAACTTTAAATAAGGAGCAAAGCATTGAGAAAGGATTTAATGATTAATTTATATACATCATATATAGTTTCAAAGGTGTTAAGCATTAAATATATCGCTAAATGGATGAGTTGTCTAGTCTTAAAGCTCTTTTATGGGAGGACGGCAATATATATATCATATTTATTAAAGTAAAAATTATATGATTGCTTATTTGAATAACAATAAGTATGCTTTATATAACGACTATGCAAATAGAAAAGATAAATGGATACAGAAAGTAAATAAAAAATAGTACCAATTTCTTATCACTGATATAAAATGATCTAGAACTGCTTTTAAGACAATATTTAATGTATGTTAACACTAAAACAATAAGCCTAATAAGATCATAAAATCCCGTATAATAAACTTTAGGCAATCACAATGATACTTCTTTTAATATAAACATAAAGAATATATATAAGTTAACATAATTAATAAGAATATTATAATTAATTGAACTGATCCAAATAAACATTTTTGGTAAAACTGTAGAGTCTTCAAATTCTGCTAATGTTATGCATTTAACGCTTCTAAAAGAAATATTTAACAAAATAAGAAACTAGTTCTTAGAGAGCTTAAAACAATATTCCCTAATACTTATAGATAACATAAGCTTTAGGTATCAAATTGATAACACTTGAAGCATTTTCCCTTAACATGTCAAACGTCTGTTTAAAAGAAATTCAGCCACTTTTCAATCCTTTTTAACTTCCAATAGCAAAGGGTATCTATTAGTTAAGCAACCATAACAGCAAGTGCTTGTGTTTCGAATGCGTGCATGTGTGTGTGTGCGTGCGTGTGTGTGTGTTCGTTTGGAGTTGCCTATCAAAGACATGCCAAACACAGGCAGGCGGGCTGGCAGGCAGCCACCCATCCATAGGACGGACGGGGCCTTTAATCAAAAATTTATCATTTCTCTAGCACAAAAATATTTTTGTGCTCCAAAGGCATGCCTTTCTTCATATGACGATGACGACGACGACGACGAGGAGGATGCCGATGCTGATGATGAAGACGACAAAACGGAAGTGTGGGGGTAAAATGCTCAAAAGATGTAATCACTGCATTGTCACCAGCCGGAGACGGGCCTCAGTCTCAGTCTCAATCTCAGATTCAGTTACAGCCTTTATGAAGGGGGTTTTTGGTATGGGTTTGGGTTTGGTTTGGGGGCGACATCACTCTCTTGAGTTTTCATATGAAACATAAATCAGTGAAATTCTATACATGCCAATGATTGTCTACTCTTTGGCTTCAGCACATAACACACAAAAATTCCGAAAGCAAAATTCAATGCATGCCAATAACTCGTTACTCGTACCATAAACCAAAAGGGCAGAAAGCAGATGCCGCCTGCTGCCCTGGGACTTCAATATACTACAAGTCTAATGAAAAGAAGAGCAGCAGCAGCAGCAGCAACAACTCAACCGCAATCAGCACCACAAATATAACCACAGCCACATCAACATCCACATCCACACCCACTTACTTAGCCTGGGTTTATTAAGATAACGCGTGAAAAAGCGAGTGACATTTGGGCAAACAGAGGAGCGCACTATTCAAATAGTGCGCTGGCATAGATAGAAGAAGGAGACGGGTTGGAATTGAAGCTGGTCTAGCTGGTCTTCAGATTAATGAGCCAGCCACTAGGAATTTGCCATGAAACAATAGATTTATGTAAAACCCGCTGGCGCTCACTTGCGTAGTTGTGTCTTCTCTGCTGGCCACAATCTGTTTGGCTAAATGGGCTGCCCCCGCGGGCCTCTTGTGGATTTTCCAATAAATTACGCTTAAGTATGCACTTAATTCAAATAATGCGCTAGTCTAGGGACTGTTTTGTCCCGTGCTTGGCCTCAAGTGATTTGTTTTTTTGTGGCTTATAAAACTTGGGACAACAGTATTGAGTGTGTCTGTGTGTGCGTTTGTGTGTGTGTGTTTGCCATTGCTTATGACATGTGTCAAATTCGTGTTGTGCTCCTCTCAACTTGTCTGCGCTCAGCTGTCCAGATAAGCTGGCTTGAATGTGTTGATATTTTTTTTGTATTTTTATAAACACCCGCCAAAAGGGATTAAGCTGAAGTCAGCAAAGTGTACAAGAAACTGCACGAGTCTCGTAGGCATCGAAAAGAGCTGCTGTCAGCAGGCCAAAGGCGGAACTAAAGAGCCAACGGGTCTGACATCTTTATGTATGCCATAAGAATATCAATCATAACTAGATTTATTAGCACCCAAAACAAATAGGGACAGAAAAACATAAGTAAAATATTGACAAATAAAAACGAGATAAAAGACAGTTATCTATCTTCACATACTTATAAACACACACACACATATAAAAGATTGCTTAACAAAAACTTCATATTTAAAAAACACTTTAACAGCCTGATAGAAAACAGCAGCTTCTTTTGGATTTTCTCAAGTGCATATGAACATATAATTATAATGGATATTTCTTTCAAAACTGCATTTGAGCAGAAACAAAAACCTTCTCAATTGGCTGTCAGTTGTGTAGACAAGGAAAATCTTTCGAATGTCAAGTTAATGGAAAAACTAATAAGAACTTGTGTAAAATAATTTAATTGCTAGATATAGATATGAAGTTACTTGTAATACTTCAGGAACTTGGGAACTGAACAAACAATTATCTGAATTCAAAACTTATCTACCTCGTTTTAGAGTTGCAAATCATACTTAAAATCGCCAATAAGATGGAATATATATGGACAGCTTAAGATTCACTTAAAGCCTTTTATCATAAGGAAGCTAATTTGTAAAATTCCTTTTACATAGATTGATTCGAGAGTCCGGTAATGGCATTTAGCCTGGCACAGCTGCCAAGTATGTCAAGACTTAAGACTAATTAAAAGCCTTCCCCCCAAGTGCGTGCGTGTAACAAAATATCTATTCATCTGATTCACGTTCACAATGTCCAGCTGCATTTTTTTTTCGCTCGTGCTCTGGCATTTCCGCAGCCATGTGTGAGTGTGTGTGTGTGTGTGTTGAATGTGCTGCTCCCCCGCAACTCCTGCAGTAAAAGCATCCCGGCCAGTTAACATTACAAATGCCGCATAAAAGGAAAGCAAAAAAAAAAGAAGAAGAAATAACCCCTTTTTGTTTAGAGTTGGATGGAAGCGTGGTCAGCGCTCAATGAATTGTATTAAGCCAATGTCAGAGATGGAGCTGAGGCTGCCTCCTGACTGACTGAATGAATGACTGGCTGGCTGTGACTGAAAGACTGAGAGTCTCTCAGGGTTTTGTAAGCCCATCTTCAGCACGGCACAGAGCCGGAAGTGTCGCATACTTTTACGGATACACCGGCTTAATTATGTGCATAACATACAAAACAACACACATATGTATATATAAATGTATATAAATTGTACAATCCCCAGACACAGTGTGCGTGGCATGAAATGACAAAATACGTACATTAATTGCTCCACATTCACACAGTCAGGAGAGGAGGCGGAGTTGTCCCCCAGGAGAGACCGGGTGAAAAGAAAGAAAGCGCAAAGGTCTTGACAAAGCCAACCAGGCTTATAATTTATTAATCTATGCATAGCATATAAATATACATACACACACACACACATACAGCTGAGTGCTGCACAACAACAAATAATTCCATTTCATGTAGCTCAACTTTCTACGACTCTGGGTTTCAGGTCCAGGTTCAGGTCCAGCTCCAGACACTACATGTCACTTTAATCTCTTAGAAGTGTCACTTTTGCAGCTCTTCAAGTGTTTGTTGTTGTTGTGGGGGCGTTGTAAACAATGTGCTGCTGCCGCTAGTTGAATTTGAATTTTCAGTTTGATAAGCAACAAAAAGCATAATAACACATCAAATTGCATGCGAGGAGGGTGACGGGGAATTGAGGATACGAGTGCTTTACATACTATATACACATATATATAATATATATATGCCCCAAGGTCTGCCCTTCGGATGCAAACCTTATGGTAATGAAGTGTAGCAGCTGTTTTTTTGAGAATCAAATTTGAATACACCGCACAGTGTGACAAAGTGTGTTAGAATTTAAAAAGGAAATTAAATAAAATTAATTTGAAGTATAAATTAAGAGAAAAAGTTAAAGAATAGTTTTTACTTTGAAGTTCAACGAAAATAAATTTAAATAAAATAATTTCTCTTATTTAATCCAAATTTAAATTATCATATAAATACTCTTAAATGTTAAATTGAAAGTGACTAACAAAACATATTTACTTGAGTTTGTTTAAGTCAATATTATAACATTTTCAAAGTGTCATTATGCAAAAGAAAACATTGACAAATCATAATCAATGTTGACTCTCGTTACACTGTGCATCTCGTTACGATTTACATTAGATACACAGAGGCAGCGATTCAGACAAGTTGACTGACTACTTGAACAATCAAATTCAATTTATGCCAACAGCCAACACATTCATTTCAATTTCAATTTTCATTTTCATTTATATATATTTCCATATTCAGTTTTTCGTTTCTTGATCAACACACAAGTGATCAAGTGCCGCTCGCACCTCAAAAATTAGTGCCCAGTCTGGGGGAGTATTATGGCAGATTATGCTGCTCTATTTGATTTAGACTTGATTTGGATTTATTATTACAATGGCGCCTCAAGTGCCGTTTGCCGCTGCTTATCTTTATTATTTTTTTTTCATTTTTTTGTGTGGGTTCATCCAAATAAAAGAAGAGACAAAAAGCTAAACATTATTTAAGTTTTGCTGCTGCTGTTGTTTGTATTTGGGGTTATAGCATCAGCTGGGGCACCGCAACTTGTTTCGAGGTTGAAAAAATAAACCAAACATAAACCCGAATTTCCATGTTAGGTTATAAAATGTTTCGTGTGCTATTTCACAAATGCATAAAAAACAGACAGAAAGAAGTTGAAAAAACAACAACAACTGAGACTAGGCCTTATGCCAGTCTCAAACCCAAACTGAAAACCAAGTCCAAATCCCATCCCGTCCCATCCCATCCCATCCCATGGCATGCAGCACCAGGTGCAATGCATTGCAGTTGATGGTCGCTTTGTTTTCGTTAGGGGGTTTTACGGGGTCAGGTAGTTTCACCTGAATGCCCGAGCATTGTTTTCCATCCCGCTACAGGGAATTCAGCTACAGCAACAACAACAACAACACAGTCTAAAGCGTTACTCTCTGTTGCTGCATGCGTCACAGGGATTAGTGCAGGCAGGTAGTAAATTTTCCTAGCACGAGAGTCGCCACAAAAGTCAAGGAAAGTCTGCGCAAAATGAGCAACAGCTAATGGAACAAGCTATCATAAATAAAGGCAACGAGTATATTTTGAAAAATATATGGGCAATATTATAAAAAAAAAAGAAGTTGGTCTTCACGCTTTGAGTATAAATATTTTGAATTTTTTATAAGTTTAGTTAAACTATTAAGTAGTTGTCAGAAATAATTATAATAAATTGAGATATATTTGAGTAAACGACAGAGAGAGAGAGAGAGAGAGAGAGAGAGAGAGAGAAGAGAGAGAGAGAGAGAGAGAGAGAGAGAGAGAGAGAGAGAGAGAGAGAGAGAGAGAGAGAGAGAGAGAGAGAGAAAGAAAGAGAGAAAATAAGTGGTGGATAGAAAGCAAAGATGGAATAATCAAACATTTTAGATACTTAAAGCAAGAGAAAAAATAGACTATTCCAAAGAAGAGAAAAATTAGTGATAATTAATTTAATAAAAAATAATATATATATATACATGTTAATGTAGAACATAATATATTCCTGGGAACATTTTTTTAATTGTAGCTTAATTTTTCAAAATTTTAGTTCATGTCGATATATTAATTTACAATTAATTCTCTTTCATACTGAAAGTGTAATCAACAGATTGTTCAAGAATTTGGAGCAGCAATCAATTTCAGACGTACATATTAGAAAATGTGCAAAATAGTTGCCTAGACTGAAAAATTGCATTTTAATTGGCACAACACTCAAAATTCCACAGAACTAAGTGTTGATCAATTTAAGGCATATGCATAAAATTGAATAGTTTATGCAGCCAAAGACCAAACATAACCTGAATTCAATTTGCAAACAGTTCCAACTTTGCATAGATCAAATTTCCGAAGTAGAACAAAACAGAACAAAATATATAAAAACTTTAAGCACACAAAATTTTGTTTCAGTCGAAGGGGGAAAAGAACTCAAACATAAAATTAATCTAGCAGTAAATTATTGGGGAAAGTTCGAGTTATTAACTTTGACTTTTGGCTTGACGTCTATCATTAAAAGTCAAGTTTGATTACGCCTATTATTTCTATTATATTAAAACAAACACTGTTTATTGGTTTTGTATTGCGAAAAAACATGTTTGGTAAGTGCCAAAGTTTGTGTGGCCCTGGGCTATTAAATATTGCGGTCTAATAATAAAAATACATTTAGCCATTTTGGCCAATGTTCGAAAACAAATAATAAAAATGTCGCCCCCTCTATCAATTTTATGACATCTCCATAACTTTGTGTACACAACTTCGGCTCCAACATGACAGAACCCATGACAGAACCCATGAAACCACCCTCGCTACAAGTGCAATGCTTTGCAAAATTTATGTATCGATCGATGTCGCAACACCGCAGCAAGACATTAGCACAAAAATAACTTTAATATTCCAACAATATGATAAAAGTTCAAAAATTCATAAATACTTTCAGACCTCACAAATAATGGACACTAAAAAAAAATGAACACACGGGCCATGAATGCGTACTTACTTAAAGTATTGAAAATTTCAAATTGCTCGGGATGCGACTGTCCTATCGGACTGCTGTTGTCGCGCTGTTTTGTATACCCTGTAGTCATTAAACATGAATTTAAAGGGCATATTTGTGGTGTGTCAATTTATGCAACAGGCAAATGGAGAAGTATGTCTATTATAAAGTGTTAGATTTTCTTGAAATATCAATAAGCAAATTCGAAATACATATAGATATGAATATTTATATTAACAAGTCTATGTATATATATTTAAATTTGTTATTTAAAACGTTACGTCCAACGGAACTAAGGGAAATAAATGCAGTTTTCTCGCACTGAATGCTGATTAAACTTTTTTGTAAATATCGATAACTTTTCGATAGTTCAAGCAAAAACATTTATAGTATATAAAATTAAATATAAATATTCATGTTATAGTTTCATGAAATACTAGAACTTGATGACAAATAAATCTTATTTTCGATAACTTTCCGCTCTATTAGTGTCGTTATCTAACCATTGTTATGTGAAATTTTTCTAATTCTGACAGCTTGTTATGTAGATATTTGTCTGACACACGCAAATAAAATTTATTTCATAATTTGCCTATTTATAAAAACCCATTATACTTTTGCGACACTTCAACAATATACAGGGCATCTTCTAGTCAAGTACACTTGACTAGAGCACTTAAACTTGTCGCTGTTGTTATTGCTGTTGTTGTTGGATGGCCCTCCACGCATTGGTATCAAATTTCATGGCTTTCACAATGGGCCCACAGTCGAGTGCGTGTTGATGACAGATTTTCTGTCCGCCGGGGCGTCGATTTTCGTTTCGTTGAAAGTCATTTTTACTCATTTATTGTCACCGTTAGTGGGCGCACAAGTGTGTGTGTGTGTGTGCGAGTGTGCGTATCCTTACAAGTACATACACAACAGGCAGTCAGAGCCAGGCCGAGAGCCTGGGTATTGATTCCACTTCCAGCGTCGCAGCGGGACGTCCAGTCAGTCAGTCAGTTAGCCCAAAGCCCAATTGACATGACTCAACAGCAGTCATACTCTCGATATATATACAAATGTATATGTTATACATATAAACATATACATATATAGCTTTCTCCCTTGCTCTCTTTCTTTATCGACTCGCTTCTCCGTTGTGTACTTATTAAATATTTAAAAGCTTGGCCTTTGTTTCAGACAGCACAGCACGGCAAATACTTAATAATAATTTTTAACAACTGCCGCAAACTCTGCAGGTTGCTGCCTTCGTCGTCATGTAATTCATTTCCATTGGCCCGATCCCAGACATCGCTCCTTTGATAAACTGCACGCACAGTAAAAAATAAGAAGAAGAAGAAGAAGGAAAGGAGACCTCGACGACTTCACGTTGAGAAGTTTGAGTTGCCATCGCCAGCGCATTTTAAATTATGGTTTGTTGCGTTTAAAATACAAATTACACGATACTTATGCGTATATTCTGACTCATATTCATGCTCACATTCATATTCACATTCATTCTCTTACAGTACAAGTGGGTCACACAGGTAAGACACACAATGAGTGCTTATTAAACGGTTCCCAGTGCTTATTGTCCAAGTATTTCTAAAGAAAGGTTCTTTGATCCACACACGCAACCAGAACACTTCAGAGCTGCGTTCCTGTAGACAGTTAATTATGGCTTTGTAAACGATTTGGGAGTTACAATGAGTTACAAAGCCTAGGAAATGCCACGATAATTATTTGTAACAGACACAAAAAAAAGAGTTGACAAGTATTTCCGGCTTAAATTCAATATTTAACTTGCAGGCTTGTCAAAGTTATGTAAATATTGCAAGTATTTTAAAAGAATATAATAATTATGTGTTATATTTTCAAAAGGAATATTTCAAATAATTATATTTATGTTTTGTTGTACATTAAGGTGAATCATTTAACAGATTTTTACTTAATAGAAAATACAACGGAAAGAACATAAACTTTATTATCACTTCTAAAGCAATACCTAAAGATTATTCTCACAGTTAAATAGTTAATTTAATTGATTTCCAATTTAAAAGAATAAAACTAATTGCTTATAAATCAATTACTTCTAATTCAAATGAAGGGTAATAAAGAACA
The DNA here is from genome assembly GCA_004143845.1 of Drosophila lacertosa. Taxonomy (NCBI): domain Eukaryota; kingdom Metazoa; phylum Arthropoda; class Insecta; order Diptera; family Drosophilidae; genus Drosophila; species Drosophila lacertosa. Next base: position 58,676 of record SCDZ01000416.1, on the reverse strand, counting down.
AATTTATTTATTTTAACTGTCTGTAAAAGTAATGAGTATCTGATTTTAGATTGTTTACGAATCATAAAAAAATAGTCTTCATTGGATAAATTTATAAGCTGAAATAAATTTGAACTCATTTAAAGTTAAATCTAGTTCAGAAGCATACTTCGTAGCTGGTTTTGCTTAAAATTTTGTTATTCATTAGAACAAATGTCAGGTTTAACCCATGCAACCTACTTATTAGGTGACCTCAACCCCATAAAAAAAACGTAAAACTATTTTTATAAGCTTAATTTATAGGCAAACGAGCTTATTATTTATGAATTTGATTGAATTAAAGACATGCCGAGGGCACTAAAAATAGCTTAACTCATGTAAATGCCCAAAATGAAAAACCATTTTATACAAGGCAAGTGCAGCTTGGCAATAAAATATGATTAATCAAATAAACAAAAGGAACAGAGCAAGAGAATGTAATATTCAACAAATTAGTTCAAAGCTTTTCGTATTCAACTTCTTGAAAGCAGAATTTTATTTTCAGTTAAGGAAAATTCCACCTTGGAACGCTTGTGCTTGTGCTTGAATTCTTGGCTTGTTCTTGTAAACTAGAATTCAGCTGCTTAGCTTTATTTTTTCACAATTCAGTTTCGAATTTCTTCAAACAAATTCCTTTCCATTTCTGCACTGCTTTATGTTCTTTCCGTTAACCACCTGCTAAATGCTTGGCTAAAAAATATATATATATAGAGAAATCTGTGAAAAAGAGTTCCTTGTTGCCGCTGCTACCCCCGTTTTAATATTCATGCTCAGTTGAGCCGAAACCTTTCCACTCGTTTCGCAGCTGAGTTAACGCTGCTGCCCCTTGCTGTCTCCCTCACCCTCACCCAAATCTCTCTATCTCACTCACTCGCAGCTCGCTTAGTACTATTTGTTAGTCCTATGCTTAAGATTGTTAAGCGTACACCTAGGACTAAAGCTTTACTTTAATTCACTCTCGAGATCTTTTTGGCTTGTTGAGGCTTCCTTCGTTTGCCGCTCAAGTGTTAAATCTATTTGCTGTTCCTGGTGTGAGAGTGTGAGTTGTGTGTGTGTGTGTGTGTGTAACTCTAACCCTTTGGCTTAGCCCACTTCTCGACTCTTCACTGTAGTACATTCAACTAACACTCTGTTTAGCCGCAGCCCGTTGGCTGCGCCAAAAACTTCGCTATGCGGCGGGGTAGTCCGAAAAACCAAACTCCACTCCACTCAACCCCTTCTTCCTCTTCTTCTTCTACTACTTCTTCTTCAAGCTGCACATGCAACTGCAACTGCTGCTGCTGTTGCTGCATTTGTCGTCGTCTGATTTCAGCAAATATTTGCAAATTTACGTTGACTGTGTGTAACCCCAGCATGGCCAGTGACGACGACCCCGCTGGCTGTAACTGTCGACCAGGGGCAGGGGCAGGGGGCAGGGGTAAGGGGCAGACATGCCAGCGGCATTAGCGACAACTGTCGTAGAGTGGCACTTAATGAGCAACGGCTGCTGCTGTTGCTGCTGCTGTGGCAGCTACTGCTGCAGTGGCCCGCATGCCACAGTGTGCGAGCGAGAAAAAGAGATACGGAGCGAGAGAGCGGGCAACAAAATAAAGTTGAAGTTATGCACGATGGCCATGCAATTGCCCTGCTGCCTGCCTGGCTGCCTGCAGCAAAATGTATCTTACGGATGCGCACAAACGTTCATTGTGGCTGGCACAAGAATCGCCAGTTGCCGGTCGCCGGTCGCCAGTTGCCCGTTGCCAGTTGGCTGACTGCTACAGATTCTTCTTTAGCATTGCAGTAATTTGACTTGATTTGTTTAAGCTGCCACACACACACACACACATACATTTACATGTGTGCACACAGTCAGCCGAATGGACCCCTACTAAATGACAAATGTGCCGCTGCCATGTAATCGCATTAAAGTCCAGTCGCTGCTGCTGCCGTTGCTGCTGTTGTTGCATATGTTACGCTCATTAAATTTGTATTTATAATAGTCGCCAGCTAAATCGCCTTACATTTGGCTACGCCCGTGCTTAGTGGCAATAATGGTAATCATCATAATTTTTCCGATACCAGATAGAAATTGTCGCGGGCAGTTGTTGTTGCTGCTGCTGCTGCTGTTGTTGCTGCTGCTGTTGGCTTGACTAGGCAAATTGCGAAATTAATTAAATTTTTAGCACAACTTTCGAACGGTATAACAACAACAGAGATTCCTTCCGTGTTGTTGCTGCTATTGCTGATTTTGTTGGATAACTCCGTGCGTTGATTGGCGCGCTGTGGTTAGCGGTCGACGGCTGCTCGGTCGCTCGGTTCGCCCATAGCTTGGCCAGTAGCGGTTTTCCTGGTATTAAGTGAAAAAAAAGCAGCAAAAAAAAACAGCAACAGCAACGAAAAATAACGAAGGCAGGCAGGCCGCAGTCCCCGTTGGTAACTCGAACCCGCTCTCCGCGTTTTAACATTTCTCGTACATGCAAGTGACAAGGCAATATCCGTCACGCAAACAACAGCAGCAGCAGCAGCAGCAACAGCAGCAACTACAGCAGCAGCAACACCCTGCCAGCGACAGCAACAACGTTAACAACAGTAGTCAAGCACAATGGTCAGAAATCAATGGGAAATCTGCCTAAAGCAGTGCAAGAACTTTTCTTTCTATATATATGTATATAAATAAATATTTTAATGAATATCTTAAAGCTTTTATTGTATTTAAATTATTAGAGCTTTTGTCGGAACATTTCAATTCAAGCTATTTCTTAGAGTTGTGGTAATTTAAATTGCTTTCTTTTATCTGTTTAAATTGTGTTCATTTTGTGCATGAACATTCTTTTATATAGATAAATATTAAGCAAATGTGCTGAATTAGATTTCTGATACCAAAGAATATTTTATAATATATTAATTATATAACTATTGTTAAACTAAGTTTGAGACCTAAAGGATTTATCAAATCTCACAATTATTTAAATTATATACATTTAGTATTTGAATTTCTTTCTTTTCGTTAGAAATTAGAATCGATAAATGTATAACTATATAATTAAAATGGTAATTCAATAAATTGATGTCTCATACGGCAAAGTATAATAAAAAATATAAATAATAAGTTATCAAAATTCATCCAATCAAAATAGATAACATTTCCTAAATTTAATAAACTTACATTATGCTTAGCCAATATCTGCTCTAGTTGTTGTTTAAGCGAAAGTATCTGCAAATATACAAAGAGAAAGACATTAATTTTAAAATCAAATATGTAAAATATGCTAAATAAGAATTAAATTGTAAAGTAAGAAAATATTTTTAATATAAGTTCAAAATATAGTTCCTATTTAATAGTAAAATACATTTTCTTAGTTATTTTTATCACATTAAAACTTTACAATAATTTTCTCTATTGCTTAACTTAACATTTAATTCCCAGAAATCTTTTGTAAACTGTTTGTAACTACTTAAAATGCCGCTAGGCGTAAAATTGTGCGGAATTTCTTTTTTCCAGAGTTTCTTTGTTTCACAATTGTTTTACTTGCCTAGTTTTTGGAAAAAGATCAAAGAGCCGCCACTTTGAAATTGCTACCTGTGCAAACACATAGAAAAAACTAAGATAATTTACCATAATTCAAACTATTTAGCAACCAATTGTTATTACTTTAGAAAATATGACTTATTTCTATTTATGATTAGGGTATATATTTTATGTACTTGTTTTCTGTACAGTCCATAATTTAACTGTCATTCATCGAGCTTATCGATATGATGAAAATTGTCATAAATTGCTGTGTAACAATAAATTGGTGTTTTATAGACTGCTGTTAATCTTGGGGTTGACATCAACATGGGCACGAATGTGGCAATTACTTTGACACAATCTGGACAAGATTATGAGGGGGGCACGATACTACATATGAGAGAGCATTATATAAGCCACATACAATATTCGACATATGGCTTATATGCATGTAATATGTAAATTATATTGTCTAGCGAATTGTTTTTGGCCATTTAACTGCGTTTATTGTCCACTGTGCGGACTGTGGTGATGTGGTTCTGTGGTCAACATTCGCCATTCGCTGGTCCTGGTGAAATTATTATTCATCGCTTGTACGACGACCACACGACGACGACGACGACGACGACGATGACGACGCTGCAGCTGGCGTTGGCTGTGACAGCGCTGCCGCAGTTGGCGCACGAGTTAATTACGGTCCATTAGACTGCACAAGGGGTGTTTATTACCACATCAGTGGCGCCGCCGACGCCGACGCTGTCGTTCCCGTCGTTGCCGCCAACAGGACACACACGCCATCGAAGGCGGCCGGCCGCATGATTGAAACTAGAAATTTTGCTCGCTCTGTGTGTGTGTGTGTGTGTGTGGACATGAAATCAGTTAGAAAATCAGCTTTGACATGGAAATTGCGCCAACATCAAGTGGAAAAAATCATTGAAAGTGCGCATTCGCTTTACACAATTCCCGTGACGAAGATCTCCCAAAAGTTGTTTGCGTCACGCACTTTTTTCGTAGCCCGTAATTGCGACGCAGGCGCCGATAGAATCCTGCCAATTGGACAAAGGCTAACGCTGTGCGCTGCCCCGTCCCCTATTGTTGTTTGCAGCAGCGTCGACTGGCGACAAAAATTTATTAAAATATTACGCAAGGTTGGGCAGCCAGTTTGAAGGGCGGTCGGTTCAGCGAGGTTCAACGCAGGAGCCGAGGCGAACTTGTGTTGTGTTTGCATAAAACTTTTTTGCCAAACAAAACTTAGCTTTCCCCTTGTCAAACCGACCGACCGACAGCGCAATGCTCCTTTTTTTCTTTGCTGATACCCTGCTTTTAGTGGGGTCAAAAGTGTATATCTGATTAGAGATAGATATCTCAATAGATCTTGGGCGAAATCAATCTATCATTGCTGTCTCGTAGTTTTTAGGTTACTTGTCAAGATCGTTAAAATTGTCTTTAAGTGCGACCACGCCTACTTTAACTGGCAGGCACTGCTCAAACTTTGTTTACACACTTCGAACAGGGTATCTCACACAGTTATAAGAAGAAGACAACTTCCCGATTCTTATGGGACTTTTTTTTGTGCGTTCGCCTCGCAAATTTTCAACAAATTTAGAAGAGCGGAAATTGCAAAGCATTCAGCGAGTTGAGTTGAGTTATTTGTACGACTGCGTGCAGTCAACTGGTAGAAGGAGACGAGGGGGAGAGGCATTAAGGAAGCAAGCGTGGGCGAGGAAAAAAAAGGAAAAGTTTTTTGCTACCCTCGAAGAGTTGGGCATACGGATTTGTAGGAATTGTTGGAACGTGGGTGGTTGGGGGCAGCGAAGGCGTTGCAGCGTCGACAAAATAAAAAGTTTTCGCGTTGTTTACATAACAAAAGAGAAGAAACGTGGCGGGGTTTGGGGGTGGTGGGGGTGGGCGGGCTTGGTGCGGTTGGGTGGCCTGTCAATTTGTGCATTGGAATTTAACAACATTCAGTGCTCGTGCTGCTTGCCTGCCTGCCTGCTGCATGCACATAAATTGAAGTTTTATTGTTGCTGCCGCTACTGGCCATAAACAAAGTAATTAAACGCAAAAGCCAAGCAGTCAACAACAACATCAGCACCAACAATAACAACAACAACAACAACAACAACAACAACGAGTAGCCAAACGCAATTAAAGAGTTCAGAAAATGATTTTTTGTTTGGCTAACCGAATCGGATCCATCGCTGCTTTATATCACATCACATGTGCCCAGGCGCAAAAGCGTTAAATAAAACGACAAGAGAAAAGCGATCTCTTTGTTTTACCGAAGATTTAATACCCTAGCTCATAAATGTATCATCGATTTATCAGATCTTAGCCTAACAAGTTTGTTTGCTATGCAACTTCATTTTGTATTAAAGATTTTCATTTAGCTACAGAGCAATTAAATATTTTCGGATTGCTGAGTTGAAGCCAAGAAGTTTTTTACTTTTGTGCAACAATAGTTTACAATATTTATAATAAGTAATGCTTTAATAGAAAATAGAATCTCCCTTCAAATGTTGCATATTTAGTGATATATTCATTGGATCCGCTTTAAGTGTTAGTGTATTATTAAAAAGGAAAATCTGCAATTGCTGCCGCTGCATGCAAATAAACAGACTTCAGCAACGCGGCGCTAATTGACGCGACTGCAAAAAAAAAAAATAACGACGCTGACAGCGACGCCAGCAGCGACGGCGACAGAATTGAAGATGGAGACCAACAATTGGAGCTGCGGCGGCTGTTGACCGTTGTTGACTGACTGACTGACAGAGACTGCCTGATATATGTCTCGTGTCTGTGTGTGTGTGTGTGTTTTTGTGTCTGTGTAGAGATGAGCGCGTGACAAGCTCAAATGTCACGCGTGTTGAGCTGCAAAGCGTAACGAAATAATGTGCATGCAAGATTTTCTTTTTTATAGCATAGAATTATGAGCTTTTATTAGTTTTGGGTTGATTTTTTAATACCTATTATTACTGTTGTTGTCTAGTTTTTCATGGTATTAGTTTCCTTTGTGGAACACACACAAAACAATGTCGTTTTAATCTTCTTTTAGACTTAAAGCTGTGCTTGTGTTTTAAGAGGAAACTTCCTCTACTAATAAGATGTAGAGTTTTTATTTAAAGGAAGCAGATGAATATTAGAGAAACCAATATTGCAGTAAGAGAAATATTGATTGTAGTATGTTTTTCATTTTAAAATAGCATAAACTACAAAAATGTTTTCTTTTTGTCACAACTTTAAGCTTTAATTCAAAGCGTCTTTCACGAGACAACCGCAAGTTTTAGTTGGTCGCATACGTTAAGTGTATTTATGTCTTATTTCGATTTTATTGCCAATTAACTAGTTAAGTTGTAGTATTTTATTGTATTTTTATTGCTTTGAGCTACGTAGCGGAAATTGCCGCTGTGGCTTTTCCAAATTTTATGTTTTGAATTACTTAAGTTGATGGGTATTTTTATGATTAACTGCTCTGCACTAAAACAAAATCGATTTGGAGATCTGCTTTAGATAGATAATTGATCATTTATGATCGTGTCACGTGCGCATCTCTAATTTGTGTGACGATCTTCAAAGTTGTTTTTGTTTGCAGCGGCATCTTAATTGGCAACAAGTGACAAGATTTTTATTATTTTGCTTTGCGAAATTTATTTAAATGCACGACAAATATTTACTAAAGTTGTGGTCAGGTGTGAGTCGACCTGAAAAACTCCGGCCACAGCGAAAATTGTTGTTTAACTGACCAAAGCTAATTGGAAATGGCGTCTAATTGCGAACTCAGCAACTTTGTGACTAAAACTGATGTTGTTGTTGTTATTGTTGTCGTTTGTCTGCGTGGGCGTTGTCCAAAATGCCCATGAGAAATTAACATTTACAACACACAACATAATCACCATAATCATCATCATTATCATTACGAGAGCCACAACATCCATTTAGGCAAGTGTTGAACAAACAAAAAACTTTCCAACATTTTAGTTTGTGCCGCAATTATTTATAAGTATTCCAGGAACACAACATTTAAGCTCTTGGGCACTCGTTCAAATAGAGTTTTTACTTTATTTTTAACCGCTTATGGTCCATTTTTGGTTCCTGGAACTTTTATAGGATTATGCGTTCTTAAAATTGAAGTGCTTGAAAAACAAAGTCTTGCATAATTAAGAGACTTAAAGTAGAATTGTAGAATATAAAAATGTATTCCAACTTTAAATTGTAAAGCATTTTTATGACTATTTTGACCTGTCTAAGTAAATAGTACCAAAAAACATAAGTAAATTTTGAAATATAATCTCTGCACTAATTTTGTTATGTACACATATCACATTTAGTTTAAGATTTATGAACATAGTTTTAGATTCACATAGTTTATAATTCATATAGAACAACTTTATAGACTTCAACCTAAATGCCTACAGCACAGTGTATAAATCTTTTAAGACATCTTCAACATGCGTTGAGCGCTTTGTAAATAGACTTCTCGACATGAGTTTTTAGTGTTTGTCCAAAAACAATTACTGAAAAGGGAACTTCCCTCACATTTTTTTTCAAGCAGATCAGAGAATTAACAAATACTGAAAAAAAGTGAAAAAAAGCACGTCATAAACATGTTTAGTCACGGATGGGGAAAAGGTTACCACAGTTTTTTTTTGGTTAAAAACTAACTGAAACTAAATTAAACCGAAAATGCAGTTAGACAAGCCGCTCACTTCATTTGCTGCCACATTATGTGGCACTTTCAGTAATGCATCTCATGTGTGCAAAAAGAAGAAGAAAAAACTAGTTGCTTAGCGTTTTCAATTTGCTTAGAGTGTAGAACCCGCCGCCTGCCTCTTTGGGCCAGCCCCGAAAGCTGGTAATGGCTTCTGCCGCTGCAGCAGGTAAAATGCCAGCATATAAATATAACGAAGCAGCGCGACGACGACTTCCCGGAATGATTTAAATGCAAAGTGTACATTTTAACACGCGGCTGGCTGCCAATGACAAACCCCACAAGCTCCCCTGCCCACATCCTCATCCTCAGCCTCAACCTCACCCTCAACGGTCTAACCCCCAACCCCCAGCTTGGCCCGACTCGGCCCGCAAGCAACACGCCCAAGACATTGCCGCAAATGAAGCAATTGCAGCAGCACAGCAACCAGGCGCGGCGGCAACAACTATAAAAATGAAGTAATATGCGAGGCAAAGGAAAAAAAAAATTAAAGAAAAACGGGCAGGGAATAAATTGCAAGCTGCCGACATTTGAATACTCTTAGCGGACATTTGATTATTGTGTGTTAATTTAACTAAGACCTAGCCATTAAATAATTATGTTTTAATCTACCCTTTAGTACTATTTATATACAGTTATGGTCAATTAAATAGTAGTTAAAAGGGATGAAGTGAGGGACTGCTATTAAGTTGACCACAGCTGCAAATAAATTTTATTTAAGTTTAACTACTATTAAATTGATCAGAGTTGATCAGAGTTGTATATAAACCATAATATTTCATATGTTAAGATTTGAAATATTTCAACTAAATTAAAATACTTTTGACTGTAAATAAAATTAATTTAAATTTAACTACTATTAAATTGATCAGAGTTGAATATAAAAAATACTATTTCAAATGTTAAGTTTTTTAATACTTAAACTAAATTAAAATACTTTTTAAGGGCAACTAAGTATTATACTGTTTTTAATAGAAATCAGTAATACAAATCTTCTTTAAGCCAAAAGCCACCTACCCTACTATACACCAATATATAATTACATTTAACTCTCTTTAAGACATAATACATTAGTTAACTAAATACGCTTACCAAAATGTAATAAGAAAGAGAGAGTGCGCAATAAACTACTTCATTGCTCTGGGTGAATGTGCACGGTCGGCGTGTTGCAAGCAAGAACGGTGCAAAGGGGGCAAGTTGTGTGCGGCATGTGGCTGTGGCTGTGGCGTCAGCGCAGGGCGACGCCACAACAAAACATAAATTCCAATGAAATAAGTTGATTTATGCTGCTGCGCGCGCCGTGAGCTGACAGCCAGCACAGAACCAAAAGCAAAAGCAAAAGTAAAGTCAGCAAAGGCCCAGACCTGCAACAAGAAAAACCATCCATCCATCTGGCCGGGGCACTACGGGCCGCTGCTGCTGCGGCAGCTCATATGCCATATTTCTCACATATATATAGTGTATATATACAGATATATATCCACTATACACTATCCACTACTCACTACTCACTACTCGCACTTGAGCAACGATGCGCTGAACGTTGACGTGCCGCATGCAAAGTCAAAAATAACTAAAAACAAGACGAAAAAAAAATGAAGAAAGAAATTTGTTTTAAATGCGCCTTTTGGCTGGCTACTTTAGCTGCTGGGCGCTGGAGGCGTGGCAGTTGGCGTTGATTGAATTATATATTTTGTGCAGCGGATAGCATAAAAATCAAATGTGAACGCGCCCGCCCCCATTCCTTCCTTCCGTTCCTGTTTCATTTGCTTTTTTTGTTGTTCGTTGCCTTTGCACAATCAAAAAGCTCATGGCTTAGCGATGGGCACGTGACAAATTAATCATGCCACGTTAATCACGAAGATGACGGCGCAAAAGTTTGCAACGAACAGAGAACTAAAGAAAATGAACGAAAAACAGAACTGGGAAAACTGCAAAAAGTTGCTTTTTGCCAGAGCTTCATTAAACAAATTTTGTGCAGTTTCTTAAACAAAGGATATTTTGTACTTGTTTAAGTTGAATTCAGTTAAGTAAAATTGAAATTCGGAATGCTTTTTGCATTAAGTAATTACTTTAAAGAGTTGCACATTAAGCAAGTAAAGACAGAAGACAGATAGTGGAAAACATGTACTTAAAACATTTCTTTCATTAGTTCAGTTTAAATTTGTTATTAAAAATAATTTTATGTATTTGTTGTAGTTTGATTGCTTAATATTTAAAGCAAGCAAAACGTAAACTGCATTTAAACTTTCTATAAGCGTTAATTTTTGTAAATTTTGTCAGACTAAGTAATTTTTTTACATAAATTTTTGTTACAAATTCTGATATTTGATTTCCCAATTTCTAAGTTTCTACAATAACATTTGTGTTTTTAATTTTCGAGAAACATTTTTGCTCATCAATTGCTTCACACGCGCTTCTTTAAAATCCATATTTATATGCATGGAAAATCATCACTTGTGCTTTGGCCCACGCGTCGTATGCGCAATGTGTTTAGGGCCAACGTGAGCAGCAGCCGCCAGTTTTATGAGCCAGTTTAGGCCCTAGTGTAAATCATGAAATTATAAGCCATTTAATTAGCTGCCTTTGGCCCGACCGACTGACTGACTGACTGACTGACTGGTCTGGGCCATCGAAAGCACATTTCAAACTGATGTCGAAATTTGTGCTGATATATAAACATGTAAATATATATATATGCATATATTCTACTTTCAACTTGCTGAAAGCTATTTCCCACAGGGGTCGTGGGGGCAACATGTGTTTTGAACTAATTTAAAAACAGTCCAGTGGAGCCCAGGGGTCAAAAATGCATAATGCTCATTAAACTGGGCGCGCTTTGATGTTTTGCTGTTGGATTGATTATGCCAGTTTCAAGTGATTTGCATATATGTATAACCCCAACTGTTCGCTAAGGTGTTGTAAACACAGAGAAACAGACTAGTTATGGGCCAAGCTATATATACATATATGTATATATGTGTGTGTGTGTTTGTGTGTGTTGTCGGTGTCATAAATTCTTGAACTGGCTCGCAATCAACTTGCCAGCCATGTCGCTGCGCAGTCGCAGACTTTTCAGTTTGAGTTTGAGTTGAAGTTTGAGAGGCGGCTTCATTGGCTTCCACACGCTTCAGTTGGCTGTCAACTGATTTTTTTTCTTTTTTTTTTTTTTGTTATGTTCCGTGTGCGGCATGCACCTGCGCGATAAGATAAGGTGCCACAAGGCGAGAAGGGGGCAACGTCGCTGCTGTCGCTGTTCTCGTCGTCGTCGTCGGCTTTTGGCTTTTGGGTGTCTCCAATCTGCGGTGGCATGCGGCTTGTAAGTAGCTTGCCTTTGTCTGTGCCCCATGTTGTTGTTAACGTTAATGTTAATGTTGTTATTGTGTCCACTGGGGGGGAATTGCAAAGGGAGGGAGAGTTGAAGGGGGACTTGGCTGCTGTTGCTTCTTGGAAAATGTTTGCCCAGGGAATTGTAAAAAGAATTATGGAATTGAGTTGACTTGACTTGGCGACTTGGCTGAGTTTTTGAACATGGCAAATGCTGTACGAATTACAAAGGCTATTTTGGGGGTAGCAAAGGGTGCAAAAGTTACACAAAGCACTGAAAACTGTATAAAAAGAAGGAGCGAGAATGTTAATGAATAGTTAAGAAAGGTGGGGCCAGCAATCTTAAAGGTTGAGAATAGAAACGAATTTTGAATGAATTGTGAATCAGAATGGAGGTAATTTTAAAATTAGTAGAAAATGGATTAGAAAAGAATTTAATATGAAATATAAAGCTACTGCTAGGTAAACTATATTTGGCTGGTCTAACATAACAATAGTTTTATATGTGAATAGTGAATATAGGAAAAGAGAACCTTTAGGCTAAATATGAATTTAAGATGAACACAGAGAAGGATGCAGATATATGTTTAAAAAGTATATATAAAGTAGTAGTTAATAGAAATGCTTAAATATTAAAAAAAAAAAATAAATAAAATATTAAAATATAGTTTAAAAGTTAAAGCTCAAATTTTATATAATAATTTTAGATTTTGCTTATAATTCAAAAAGAGCGGCAGCAAAACATATATGAATATATATGAACAAGTCTCCAGCTTCTTTCAGTTAAAACCTTCTGAATACATTAGTGCACAAACTTAATTAAGTTATTATGAAATTATTAAAAAGCTTAAAGCACTTTAATTAACCTTATCACTTTGATAATGACTAGTTGTTGATTTATATGCGAGACTCAAATCACAATTAACATTATCCGATGCAAAGTTTCACCAAAAATTTAACGCCCACTCAGCGCTGTTGCATGTCACAGTCATAACTGTAATTAGCAGTTGGGCTCAACTCCAATTGCCTAAAAGCAGAATAGAGCACGAGCAAACGTGGCCCGCAAAGAGGTAAACCATGTAATTATGTATGCATTTTGGGCTTCGCATCGGAATCAGTTCCACACACACACACACACACACACACAAGCACACACCTAAGCACACAACATTTCTAACTAAGTGCAAGGTGTAGCGTGCGGCCGAAGCACTTTTCATATTACTCAGCGCTTTTCCGGCAAAAGTGGAATGGTGTTCGCTGTAGGACGCATCGCATTTCCAATCAGAGTCCTTGTTGATGGGCGACTGTCGCGTCGTGCTTAATGTTTTAATTTCCAGCCATTAACAGCTGCATATTTAGCAGGCTGGGCTGACATATGCCACAAGCGAGTAGCGGGGGTGCAGCGGGAATCAACATCATTTCGACATTTGCCAGCATGCATTAAACAGCAGCAACAGCAGCAGCAACGACTCTCGGAAACAATGCCATTAGATATATCGCGCCGAGCAACGCCCATTTTTTGCACATTTTTTGGTTGTTGCCTTGATGTATTCAAAGGCTCAATGCACACCCCCTTACAGTTACTCACTCACACACACACACACACACAAACGCGCGCGTACAACATTTCAACCCCTAACGCATCTTGGCCCAACCCCACGCTAAAGCAACTCGCTTCGACGGCGCAGCAAAAATTAAAAGCATTAAAAATGCCCAAGGCACAAAAGGTAAAAGTTGAGCAAGTGTGGACGATGGAATCGAAACTGAATCAGACCTAAGAGGCAAACGGATAGCGGACAGCGGGCGGGGAGAAAAGGGAGTTAAGGTGTTGCCACTGCAATAACCAGGTCCGAACCAAAAAAAAAAACAAATATAAATGTGGCGCGTTTAAAGCTGATCAACTGAGAGATACCTGGCAAAAAGGGTTTACAACATTATTGAAATTTAGTTGGTCAAAAGTAGAGAAAATTTAAATTCTTCAAATATACAATTATTTTAAAATGTTTAAAGCAATAATTTAATATTTGTTTTTATTTATATTATATTAATTTTAATTTTATGTAGGTATTATTTTTTTTAAAGTGGTTTAAATATATTTAGAGAACTTTTCTTCTTTCACATAATTTCAATTTCCTTCTTAAAGCAAACTTATCGCACCCGCATCAATTATCTCTCTCATTATACCCTTTCGATTGGCAGCATGCTTAGGGTATAAAACGAAACCCAAAAGACTATCCCAGTTATCCCACCACATAACGGTTCTCGCACACACACATGCACACTCACACTCACACTCACCGTAGCGACAACAAATCGTTGTGGATTTTTATGAGTTTCCTCAACCCCCAACTTCACCTCGCCGCTTGCCCCTTGCCCAGCCCCTACCCCCCGTGGAAATTCCTTGCGCCCCCTTCCCTTTAGCAATGTTTGTCTTCTGACAGGCAGCAAACAGATTGTGTTTGCCCCGTAACACGGTCGGGGTTGTTGCATCTGATCAGCTCAAATACACACACACACACACATGTATGTATGCTCTCGTCCAGGTTGTTTCACATGATGATGGTGGTGGCAACACCCAAAACGGAGGCTGAGAGGGTGGAGGAGGAGGCAGGCTCTGGTTGCAGTGCGTGCGGCCGCAATAATTGTGCTGAATTCATTTTGGGCGTACGGCGCGACGGCTGTAATTTAATTTAAACGACACTTCACTTGCAATTTTCAGTTAAGAATTCGAAAGACAACAAAAAAAAAGTACCCTAAAATGCTTTTGGCAACCCTGCGACAAAACCCCAACCCTCGTTGATTGAGTGACAATTGCGCCGCGGAACAAAACTCTAATGAGACGCGATTTGCGAGGCGCATCCGACGTTTTTAATAACTATTGCAAAGTGAACCGGAAACATCAGCAGGGTCATGCATTTACCGTAAGGGGCACACAAACACACACACACACACTATAAATATCTAAGTTGTGCCCCGACCTATTTGCTTTTGGCTTTTATTGCACCGGGCAATGGGCAACGGGCAGCGAGCATTGAATTGTAACGTAGAACCCTAGACCCGAATATATATATATATATATGTATATATAAACAACCACCGCGTGACACTGAGATCCGGTGTTGGAGGGCAATGTGCCCTTTAACTTCAACTGTTGAGCTGCTCCTACATCATTGTTATACCCTTTAGCTATTCCAAATGTGCATACCAAAAAGGTATGACTAAAGTTAAGAAAGTTGTTGTTAATGAGTAAAGAATATAGAATATAATAAACGTAATAAGGCATCCTATTCAAGATCCTAAAAACTAAAAACAGATCTCTAAAAATTCTTCTTCCAAGCTATACACAAATTAAATTGAATACAAATATATTAAAGAAAATTTCCGCTTTCAGTCCTCCAAACTGAACAAAGGGTATCTTTTAGTCATGCCTGTTTAACTATAATACTTTTGCTTATTTTAAGGTTGATTTGTTCAAGTTGCTGCGTTTTTCTCGGTGTGTGCTGCGACCTTATCGGAGACCCCAAAAAACCGTGTTAAAGATAAGCTGCAAGCTTTCGTTGTTTGTTCTACTAACGCTTACACACACATACACACACTGTCAAGTACAACAAACACACACATACATAAATTATTATTATTGATTTCGAGCAGGGCGGGAACATTTTCGATAAAGTGCATAGAAAATGATACCCCATAGAAAACTATTGCTCACGTTGTTTCCGGTGTATTTTACTTCTTTCTTTTTTTTTTGGGTGAATTTTCTATGTCGACATTTGCCTGGGAAAAGTTTTATATATTTTTTGTGTGATAAGCTTGCAGCTATGATTAGAAATGCCCAGCAGGGTAAATAGTAAATGTGTGTATATTTATAAGTAAGTACTTGATAGAGCACTGGGAAAATAAATAGACGAGCTGGGCAAACACTTCGGATATGAGCAATGCAATTGGATGAATGCCAAATATGCGAGGATAAAATGCTTGAAATGGGAATATTGTGTTAAAGATACTAATCATACAGTTTATGAGAGTGTTTCATGGTTAAACGAAGCTGATGATAATATTAAGTTGGAGAAGCTGTGAACGGTTTTGTGTGAATAACTAATATAAGCATAATCTAAGGTGTTATGGAAATTTAAGATGATAGAAAATAAATTGTAAAAGCTTAATTGACGGAAATGTAAAAATTGTAACCCTACAAACTTTACCTACAAAAAAAATAATAAGAAAATACCATAAGTGGAAAAGGATATTGGCAAATTTAAGCAAATTCTGAAGAAAAATGTGGAAATGCAATTAAATAGGCACAAGTAAAGTTATCAAGAAAAATCCTTCACAATCTTTATAACAGATAAAGAACTGAAATATGAGTATAAAGATTTTTGGAAGAGTTAAACTGAAGTAATAAAAAAATGTTTTTTTTTTAAGATAAAACAATAAAAATAATGATAAACCTAAATAACGATGAAGAACAACGAAAACTTTGTCTTTAATCTAGTTCATCTCCCATAAACTTAATCTTTTCAAAGTATGTGTTAAATTTGTGATTAAAAATGAATTCATAATCCCAAAAGCAAAAACAATAAAATAATCAATGATAATAAAAAAGCACAAAAACAAAATAAATAAAAAATAAACACTTGTTACCAGCACAAAATGAAAATCAATTTCTAATTTCGAATTTATTTACGACATTCCAAAGCATGGAAAATGACACTTAAAAACCAAATGCCAGCCAAGTCTGAAGCTTACAGGCCATTGTCTAAAAGCGGGACAGCTTATGGCTCATTAAGTTATTGCATTCATAAAGTTCTAACAACTTTGCGCTTAAAGAACTTTCACTGCCAAAGAAACGGGCTTTATATTTTATAATTTGGTTTTGCTTTTGCTGTAACGATTTATGTGCGCTTTCAATTTTGAATTGTGTAAATAAACAACTATTAGCGGCACCAAAATGCGACATAATTGTGCTGTAATCCTAACTAATGAACCGATACAAAATACAGCAAGAAAACGCGTTCGTTCATTCGCTTGAAAAATGCAAATGTAAAGCAGCTCAAAATGTGTACACAGACCACCAGGTGTCGAGTGTCTCACGGTTCTCTAACAAACTCTCCACCTCTGTCTCACTCTCTCACTCCCTTTCTCTCTCTTTTCTTTGACTTGAACAACTTTAGAGTTCGCCTCCCACTCCCCCGATTTGGGCTTAACAAATAAATAGAAACATTTTGTGTGCCAGTGTATTAAAATGCAAATCAAACAAGGCCGTAAAATTGAAAATATTTAATTAAAACGCTACGACATATATTCCAAGTTCTCAAAAAAATCTTGCCGGACTTTCCACGCTTTCATTTGGGGCAACTCGGGAAAAAAAACGTGGGCCGTTGATTTTGTTGTTGTTACTGCTTTTTTTTTGTGTAACCAACTGCTTACAACCCAAAATATTTACAAAGCTTTTGCTCTCATCAGTAAATGTATTCAACAAGCAGCGTATTTTTCAATACTCTACACGTGGGAGTTAATTCAATTTATCGAAGCGGAAATATTGTTAATAAAATAGATTATTCGATAATTTGTAGCCTTAAGCTTTTTCGTAGTTTCGTTGAACACAAGTTGATATAAAAATAAATCTTAATCTTTATCGTTTTTCAAAATGGCAACTACTGAAAAATATGTTAAAAATAGTTTTATTGTTATGACGTATAAAAATCTAATATCTTATTTAATATATGAAATTTGGAAATGCTAAATGAGAAACTTATTTTTATTAAATTATACATATATATAAATCAAACCTATGGAAAGATAATACAGTTTATCCTATCTATAATTTCTTATTGAAATTCCTATTTTATTCAACCTAAATATATTCCCAACTATAATACCCTAAGGTATTCTCATGTAAGGGTATTTTTAAGCTGCATTGTTTTGTCATTTGCTTTTATTCTGATTGGAGTTTTTTGTGTAGGCACCCAATAATGAGGCAGCCGGAGACAACAACGGCAGCTCAGACGGCGACAATGTGACAACAAAAACAACAACAATGACAAGAGGAGCAACAACAATAACATCGGCTGAGAAAATAGTCAGGCGTTTTATTGCAGCATCACGTCTACCGGATGCCTGCAATATATCAAAAGCGAGAGAGTAGATTCCGAGACAGAGACTCGAAAACTGACACTGGGTATAGAGAGTGAGGATTGAGAATTGGGTTTGGGTTCGCAGTCTAGTTTTAATAAGTCCGCCAATGCCCAAAGCACAAACGGACGGACAGACATTCACCTACACACAAACACACAAACACAATAAATGACAACAATAACAATAGGGGTTTTCCCCCCCCCCGTCAGCCCTCTCTGGAGGCAATTGCAATCGCCGGACACTTTGTCTGGTCAGCGTCTCTGTCGACTGCCTCCAACGTCTGCCACTGCCACTCAGAGTTTGTGTCATTTGTGTGCAGCGAGGCATAGAAATTTACGTACTCTTCTCATACTGCGCCCCCTCCTCTTTTCACATTCTATAGATCCATCCACCATTCATTCAGAAGACACTGAAGAGGCAGCGTCCGAGCGAACGTCGCCGTTAATTATGGGAAGATTTTAACGTACAAATGAGTTGAGGAACTTTTTGTCAGCCTAATGATGGGCAGCGCCTCAATGGTCTCTGCAATGCTTGGTTAGCTACCAAATTTATGGAGCAGCTTTCAAATCGAGTGTGTTGTCTGCTGAGGGGTTGGGAGCGGAAGAATGCAAATGGTGGAGGAAGAGATAAATACCCAACAACAACAACAACAACAAGAAGAGTAACAACAATAAAGAAAAGAAAGAAACGTAAATTGGTTTATTACATTTTTTCATTAGGCTAAAAAGCTTGAGAAAATAAGTTTAAGTACTTAATTGAAGTGTACTCAACTCGGAAATACTCTACATTCGAATGATCTTGCATAGACTTATACTAAATTGTTAGTTACTTTTATATATGATTTAGATAAAGTTTTGAACACAATTGTATTTATATGAATAGATATACAGCTAAACACGGGATTCATGTTTTCTGATCAAGAACATATGTATATAATAACAACACAAACACACAGTAAATGGAATTCCCTTTCTTTAATTGCTTACAGGGTATAATGAGGCATGTTAGGAAGAAAGGGCAGATTTCGAAGAATGGGCGCGGGTGCAGAAGACCATGACGCTATCGTCGCCGTCGTCACCGCCATCGTCATTGCCGTTGCCATCGCGCAAATCAACTACAATCAAATAAAGTTTAAATACATATTTTTATTTCATTACACACTTGAGCTTAAGGCGCGAGACGCGGCCGCTGCCCATTGTTGCCAACTGTCTTGAGAGATTTTCAACAGGCCATCATGACGACGACGACGACGATGATGATGATAATGATGAGGAGGAGGAGGATAATAATGATGAGGAGCATGATGTGACTGCGACTGCGATGTGGCACTGAAACTGCGTCTTCAGTCTCGAGACGCAAGTCGCGAGTCTCGAGTCAGCGGCCGTGCCAAGTGCTAACGATTTGGCAATGGCCACGAAGATGTCCGTTGCCAACACACACCACAATACCAAAAAAAAAAAATGAAGAAGAAAAAAAGGTCCCTAGCCCAACGAAGCGTCGAAGCCACGCTAAATATTTTTTTTTTTTATTTAGTTGCAACAGTTGCACTAATTGGGGATGGGCGTGTGATCGTGTTTGGGATCGTGAGAAGGTTTTATTTATTTATTTTTTTAGCTACAATTGAAGCGTGAAAAAGTTGTGTGTGAAGTGTTCAATTGTTTGCTAATAATCAAAACTTTAGACCAAAAATGTGGAAAAGTTATGAATATGTATTTAAAAAAATCATAAAATAAATATTTATTAAATAGAAATTTTTGTAACCGTTGAACTATAAAAACATGCTTATAGAAGCATTAAGAATTCAATAAGACTTAAAATACTCATGGCTTTAAGTAAAGCTTACAGAAATGTCAGCCTTAAATTTGTAACGGCTTCACGTGCTTTATAACCAACTATATGTGTATATACACTCAGATCTATATGCTTTATAAATAACAATTTAGTTTAAGCACACACACAATAAATATGTAATCATAAATAACAATTATTTTCAACGAGATTTTCGTGCGGACAGGCTTCAAGCCTGGCCAAGATTAGTGCGTCACGTGGCCATCTCTAGTTGGCAATGGCGAATTGTGGCTACAGGTTTGCTGCTCTCTGCTCTTCTCTTTTTAACGTTTTTTTTTTTTTGGCTTTAACTTTGGCTGACCAAAGCGATGGATTCGACGGGAGTCTCGGGACTAGCCTCTGACACCGACACCACGAGACGTTGCGGAATGGAGCGAAACAACCACAGCAACAACAACAACAATGTAACTTGCTGTAACAACAACAACAACAGCAACGCTGTGCTGTTAGTATAAATTCTCGCCTTTCATTTTGGCGAGTAGTCACGATTTATGCGAAATCATTATAGGCGAGTTTTTAGTATTTACGACGCGACTTTTATCTGCAGCAGCAGCAGGAAGAAGACACTACACAAACAACAACAATAATATTATATATATGTGTATGTACATATATATATATATATATATATATGTTGTGTACACTATAATTGCAGTTGAGTCAATTAAATACATAGATTGCGGCATGTCGATAAGGCATTAACCTTCCCCACGGCTCGCCAGGCTTTTTGGCTTCGGCTGATTATATTTTATTTAGTTTTCTTTTTCTTTATTTCCTTGCTCTCTCCTACAAAATGGCAGGTCATTTCACTTAGTCAAAAAGTGAGTGCCCCGAGAAAGGCCCAGCCAAGAGGCATGCCCCAATCGGAGTCGTCGTCGCCGTCGCCGTCGCCGTCGCTGTTTAAGTAGCGCAACAATTTATGAAGACATGAAATGACTTTGATGTTTAGCTGCTGCACTAGGCACAGCAAGTCTTCATAGAGAACCTCTCACTCTGGAAAACCTAGTCCCCTCCCTCGCATAGCGCCCTCCCTCGTCACTTCATGACTTGCAAAAGCCATGCTAAGTTAACTTTAAAAAAAAATATAATAAAAAAAAATAAAAAAAAATTTAGCAATTTGTAATTGACAAACTGCTTTTGGGGTCGTGTCTTTGCCAAAAAGGTAAGCAGAATGAAACGACAAGGAAACGATTGAATTGTAGATAACTTGATAATTGTCTTTCAAGTCAAGTTGAGTCGCGTCTTGTGGAAAAAGTTAAAACGCAACGTCAGGTAGAAAGAAAGAAACTCTTGTCTGCAGATGACGCACAGCTTTAAGAAGATTTAAATCTCTTCAGAATCTTTCAAAATAACAGCTTTTACTTCATTCTACGTCTTATACATAACTGTTATACAGTGCTCACTGGCAAATTGGAACGGAAGCGAAACAACTTTTATAGGTTGTTAAAATTTGCAAGAAATTTCGAGTTTTAATTCAATTTCTCTATTCTCCAAGTAAGAACTTATTTACTCTCAATTGAAATACTATTACTTTATATACCCAAGAATATACTCACTATATATTTATCTTTAAATTTGAATACTCTCTTAATTACGTACGTTTTTTAAAACAACAATTTTTTTTACTCGTTTTCAGGTTTCAACAAAATCTCAAATCAACTGGTTGCAAAGTTGTTTTACTTGATTTTCCGTTGTTTTTATGGGTTCATTAGGCAATAATTAAGCAACTGCTACGAAAATTAGGAAAAACATTAGTGTACCGTTTGACCTATTGAAGAATTTGGGTCTTGACTTGGCAGAGCTAAGTCTAAAAAAGTTGTAAAATTTGGTAAATAAAAAATAAACCAATTCACCATTTATTTAACAAATTTTATAATAACATTAACACAAGTTTATTATATTTAATTTGCATAGCTGTTAATCATATTATTTGAGTTTTTTTTTTGTTCAAATATGATCGATAAGACCTTTATAAATTTACTTAAAAACAACAGTTCGCACTTCAAATAAATATGTAAAACATTTACCTTTAAACAAAATTTAAGAAAAACTGCTGAGCAAAAAGCACATAAGAGGCTTTTCTTTTGCGTACACTGGCCCAAGGGCTCTCTGTGTGTGGATTTTTCATTTGCTGACCAAGTTATGCCAGCTGAGAGAACGTCAAGACTTTCACTACAGCAACTACAGCGACTATACACATATATGTCAGTTTTTCTATGTGTATATATAAAGAGGAGACTAACCTTAATACCCTTAAAGAAAAACACTTCACACCCAGTCAGTCAGTCAGTCAGTCAGTCAGTCAGTCAATGGGCAGAGACCCAACACTCGTCCAACATTACCATTAACAACAACACTATCGACAACAACAACCAGACCATCATGAGTGTGTGTAATCAACACTTTTATGTGATCCAAATCCAATTCACAACTAATTACAAGCATCGAAGCGCTCGCAATTAACGGCGGCATTAAAAGGCGCGTTGAAAAAGCAAATGAGCCGATTGCGATGCGATTTCGATTGTTTATTTAGCTACTATCGAACTAAGCCACCAAGTGAGAGGAAAGTGTGTGAAAGGGAGAGGGTGTAAGGGAACAGGTAGGTGCACTGGGCTGCCGTACTAGTCCAAAGAATCATTGGGTTTATTGTTCTTTTAGTTTGTTTTCGCTTTGATTAAACAAAATCGAAATCAAATCGAAACTAAATCGATTGCCCTGCATTCCAAATAAAGACGTAAATCAATGAAAACGCAAGATTAGAGCCTAACAAAAATAAAACGAGAAAAACGATTAGCTGCGGGCTGTCGAAGATTAAATACCCTTATAAACATACTAGAAGAAAGTATGCAATTAAACATATGTATGTCTATACTAAAAAGTGTCCTTTCCTGCGTGACACATTTAAGGACATTAAATTTAAAGCACTCCGCAAGGGTATAAAAAGCTCGCATTGAGCATACATATGTTGTCAGGACCCTCGCCCTTGCTGAGGCTCACCGGCTCAGGTCCGGATCTAGCAAAGTGGTTTTTCCGGCAAACGTGTTGGAATTGAAAGCCATGCCGCCGGACAATAATGTGCCACCAGCACCGGCGACCAGGCGAGAGCATTAGGCGATAGAGATGAGCGATAGTTATAAAGTGACTGCGATTAATGCAAATGCGACTTGAACAAAAGCACAAATTTAGACTCTGTATAAAACAATAAGTATATAAGCCGTCTTTTTTAATTCATCTCATACAATATGATTAAGCTGAAAATTTGAGTTTTTAATAAATATGATATAGGGTGTTCTAATATTTAAATCCCTACTATGGCATTCCAAATAAAACAGATCGCAATAAGTCGATAGCTGATGACTAATGTATTTGCATTTGCACTTACAGCAATTATTTTGCAAAAAAACCAATATTTAGTTCAAGTGCTGCCAGATCGATCGTTTGCAGAACTGAGCTACAGCTTAAGGCAAATGTCATAAATGCACATCTCTAGCAAGTGCACATAGATTATGTCTTTCCATATTTGGGTATGTGTGTGTACATAAGTAGTTTTGTTTATTTACACTTGCGTCCGCCTTGATTGTCTATGTTTTTGAGTGTATTTTTTTTAAGTGAGCGATTAGTGCTGCCGTTTGTTAAGATGGTAGGGGGTGGGAGTTTGAGTTGGAGAGTGACAATAAAAATTTGTCAGTTGACAAAAACAAAACGATTTCCATTTGGCCGACAACAAATAAGACATAGGCGGCAAACATAAGTGGACAGCCCTCGCTGTCAATGTATTGGAAGTAACAGCCAAATCAACGAATAACACACACAAGCACACACACTTATACACTTAGGCAGAGAGATACTCAATGATTGTTATTAGTACATTTGCCTGCGAGTATGTACATCTAATTTGCCATTGATGTGTGCATTAAGTTTTGTATTGGTATTGGTGGGCATACAAATTGTCGTAAAACATTAGTGTCCCCCGAGATTAGAGCTGCAGAGTGAACATTGGCAGCAACGCGGTCGCGGGGGGAGAGAAAAAGGCTGGCTCATCGCCCTTTTATTTGACATAGGCAATATTTATTGCGAATTCATTTAAATGCAGAAGAAGAAAACTAAACGCAGACAACCAACGCACACATACACACACATAAGCACACACAGGCTCTCTGACAAAGCGAAATGCCGAAATACGCCATCAAAATAAATAAAAACAACGCACACACACGCTCGCACACTGACGCATAGACAGCGACGCAAAAGCTGCGAATTTCAGTAGCACAGCATTCGGCGCTCAGCGTGCGTGCAAGCGTAAGAGCATGAGTAAAAGAGGGAGAGAGAGCGTCACAGCATAGACAGAGCGCAGCAGCGGCAGCGACAGCGACAGTGGCAGCGGCAGAGGGTAAGTTTAGCGTCCCACCCAAGCGAAATCCTTTGTGTATTGTGTGCGTGTGTCAATGTGTGAGTGTGTGTGGCTGTGCGTGTGTGTAGCGTGTGCGTTTGTTTGTCAACTAGCCAAACGGCGACATAAAAATGCTAATACAAAAAACTACAACAAATTGTGCGTGTGATTACTGTTGTTGTTGTTGTTTGCTTCTACTTGCTCTTCTTCCTATGTCTCGCATTCTTCTTCTGCTTTGCCTTAACACCTACAAATTGAGAGTCTGGCAACAAAAATGGCCACACTTACCGTTTTAGTCGGGCACTAGCTACGTAAATAAAAGCGCCGCTAATCCAAAAGTTTTGCCAAAATCCACCAATTTAAAAAGCACACACACATACGCACTTATATTTATATATATGACGACGCCGTTATAAGCACATTTAAATGCTGCAACTTTTGTATTATTTGTATTGCGCTTTTTATATTTCGATTTAGCTTCTTTTATTTACTTTTTTTGTGTGCTGCGCGTCGCGAACGAAATTCAGGAATTTCAAGTGGAAATCTTGTTTGAGCACTTTTTTGACGGCGGCGACGACGACGACGAAGACCTGCGACAGCGACGGCAACTGCGACGGCGGCGTCGGTGTTGTTGTTAGCGGCAAAGCTGAGAAAAACACTTATTTTTGCACTGCTACAAAACTGAAGTTAGGAATGCTTTCGTTTAATTTGCTTTAAAAACGCGCGCGTCTTAAATTGTATGCAGCTATAAAAACAAGTTCCCAGTCGGAAGGTTCTTTTTTCTCTTTGGCTTCTAATGCTTGGCGCGTTCAAGCAGTCTCAATTTCTTCTACTCTTATTCGGTTTTACTGCACCAATAAAAAACCTCGTATGTGGTTTTAAAATATCGCGCACGAGCGTCTGCACCGTCCGTACGCTTCAACGACCAATTTCACAATAACAAAAAATTAACAGCAGCATTAGCATTTCGTTTGGTCTTTTACAGACTCTGTTAAGTTGCGAGAGAACATTTGCTTGCGGAGAGCGTAAAAACGCTAGCAAAACGCGTGCGATGTGTAAAAGTCGCAGCGTTTTTGAGCATAGCAACATTCTCACTGCATGTATACACGCTAGCAACATGTTACGAGCGCAGGATCAACAGTGACTGGCCATGTTGTTGTGCTGTTAGACACGAGAATCTGTTAACTACTCAACAATGCTGTTAAAGAACTGTGCGACATTCACAATAAGACAAAGCGCTGCCAGCTGGTTAACTGACTGGCAATAAAGTATTAAAAGTGCTTTTTATGGTACAATTGAAGCTAAATAAAGTTAATTTTATTTATATTTATATAAGTAAGCTTGCCAGCATGCTTTTTATAACAATTAGTTAGTTATTTATGCGATGTTTAGTTAATTGCTATTGACTTTACATATGCTGGCAACGCCCATTGTCTGACTTTTGGCGCGCGCGTGCCTATTTGAAAATAACTCGGATTAGCCGCCTGCACTAGATAAGCAAGAAAACTGCAATGTGCAAGTCAAAAACAACAAAATGTAGGTAAATTGAGCGGACAAGCCTGCAAAAAAATCAGTTTCTCTTGAACCTAAACAAGGCTGAGTGCCATTTCCTGTGCATCGTTGTTGTTGTTATTGAAGCCCAACGCGGCCGCATCCGTTTTATAAATTCTCGTTTTTTGACTGGTCACGTTTATTAATCGGCTTAAATTTTACGTTTGGCCTGCGCAAATGCGCCGCACTCAACCGACGGGCACGTAGCCTGCACCTATTGTTATCAGATCACAGGGCAGCCTCTATAATCATGAATTATTGTACATTGTCCGCCAGACAGACAGGGTAGTTTATAAGTCCAATTAGAAAGCAGTGCCAGTTAGCTTTTGATGTCGTCAAATACTAATTAGTTCTTTATTATTACATATATTATTATTCGATATAGCTACAAAGTAATATTTCGTATATAACTAGCGCTAATCAAGTCTAAGAAAGCAAGCAGATATGTGATCCTCAAGTGATGTATACATATATATACGTAACGATACGTTATTAGTCAATTAAATCACAGATGTATTATTATTATCATTATTATTTTGCTGCTCGGCATCGCCCACGCCGGGCGTCTGATCCGGCGGCTCGGCATTGAGCACCAGATTCTCGATGGACCGGAATGAGGCATCCTCCAGATGCGTGGACATGGCGGGTGGTCGCGGCAGCGTTGTGGCAATGCCGCCGACACTCTGCCGCGGCGGCGGCCGATGGCGCACCGAGGAGCGCAGTATGGTCACCACATCCTCGGCCGTATACGGACGCTGCAGCTGCTGCTGCCCGCCGACGCCGCGCTCCAGTGTCGCCGTCGCCGTTGCCGCCGTCGCGGAGGCGGGTCGCTGCAGCTGGCGACCCAGCGACTGGGAACGCTGCGCATAGCTGCCGGGCCGCTGGCCAATCTCAATGGACTCCGGACTGTAGCTGCTGGCGCTGTTGCTGCTGCTGGCCGCCGAGGCAGCGGCATTTGTGCCCGAACCCGAGGGATTCGTCAGTATGGTGCGATAGTCGGGAGGCGCGACGGGCGAAGGGGACTCAGCGTCCAGGGAGAGTATGGGACGAGTGCGACTAGATGAATCGCCGAGTACTCTGTGGGGGTGAATAATAAAAGATAGTCGATCAGTTTATAAATGGGTAAGCTAAAAAAAAAGTACTTAAAATGTGAATAATTTAAAATAATTGGAGCCTAAAACAATGAATACTTGAAAGCCTTTTCAACAGCGTTTAACTTAATTTTTATCTTAATCAATTCAGCTTGTTTTCTTAGTCAAAAATACTTATTAGACTCATAAATGATTTCATCTGCTTGTTAGATAAATATGCACAAAACCTTTTTAACCAATTTCAAATGGTTTAGGTTAATGCAAACGTAATCTTTACAATCTTCAGAACTAATTCTATATATGGTTCAACAATTAATGCAGTTTCCCCACCTGCGCACACTGCGTCGAATGCTCTGGCGCAGCAGCTTGGCCAGGCGAGCGCCTGTGGCCGTTGTATAGGACGGTGGCGGTGTGTATTTGGGCGGTGCATCGTTTTGTACATCGTGCTGGGCATTGTCCTGCTGCAGCGTCGTGGCATTGCGGCGCTCCTGGGCGCTCCTTTGGCGAGCCGAGGGACGACGCGGTAAATCGCCATCCTCCGACGGACGATATAAAAGTTGAATGCGCTGCGAATGTTAAAGAAAAATTAAATAAAGCCAGTTAAAGTTAGTTGGAACTTACCTCGAGTATGTCGGCTGGTCCATTGGTTAGATAGCGATAAATCTGTATTATGGCCGTGACGGGTATGATGAGCACAATGCCAATCTGTATGAGGCTGCCCATTTTGCGGCTCCAGTAGCTGAAGTATGACTTGCCGCGCCAATAATAAAACTGATTCGACAACGAGGCCTTGTAGTCAATCACCGAGAGCGTGATCAGACCAATGGGCAAGAGCACGTTCCACGACAGCGCCAGAAAGGCGGACATCGAGCCGCACATTCGCAGATCGTTGACCAGATCATCGCCGTTGTAAGGCCGACCGCGTATGAGAAACACGCCAAAGATCTGCGCCGCCCAAATGATGGGTATAAACCAGGAGCCGCCCAGCAGAAAGTCCACGTAATACAGTATGGAGATGCCCATTTCGGTGGCAAACGGAATGCTCAGCAGCAGTCCCGTAACGCAGCTCAGCAGCACGGAGCTGGTCGAGTTGCCCAGGGCGCTCGAAATGGGCTTCCACATGACGCACAGCTGGGCGAGACCGAAGAGCGCAAACATGCCGAAGGCCACAGCGGCCCAGATCCACGAGACGCTATCGCTGGCCAGCGACAGCACGGCGGGAAACAGTTCCGTGATAAAACGCAGCGCCTGAAAGCCGCTCTCAATGTGCAGAATGGTTTTGTTGCGACGATACGTCTCGCCCAGAAAGGAGGAATAGTGAGGGACCAGGGCGCGTGGATAGGACAACAGCTGCGGATTGGTGTGCGCCTGCAGCGAATACACGGATGTATAACAATCTGGTGTTTCTGCAAGGTATATTAACAATTAGTTAAGTGCTCAACTTAAAGTTCACTCGCTGACTTACCAAACGAGCCGGGCACATAAATGTAGCCATGTTGGCGCAATATTTGCGCACAGCAAAGCGCCAGGAGTGCAACCAGGCCCAGTCCCAGCAGCGTGAGCAGCACCAGGACTATGGCGTCACGTCGCAGCGTCGCCTTGTTGGCCGCCACGTGACTGCGACTCGTGATCGCAATCACCGAGGCGCCCAGCAGGCCCCACGTGAGGAACGTCTCCTGTGTGGCCGCCGTCCAGGTGTTCGAGTTGACCAGAAAGTCGTCGAAATCGCTGGCAAAAAATATGTTCTAAGTGGATAAAAGCAAAATAAAAATAATTTAATAAAAAAGCTGTTTTTTTAAATGAATAAATTCATTTAAGATTCAATTTAAAATGAATAAAGCAAATTGCTTTTGGAATTGCCCAAGCTAATAATTTTTATTAGTACTTTGAAGAATGTAAATTTATCTATTTGCCGCTATTTATTTTTATTTATTTATTTATTCACTTTTTAGTTTTAGTTTTATGTTTAAAGTTCAAGCTCATTTGACTGTTTGCTAAAATAACATAAATTTTCAGCCATTTTTTAGCGCTTCTTTAACCTTGAGCCAACTTAGCAGCAAAATAATTAATTAATAATTAAAGTGCAGCTACTACAACAAATATAATAAGTTAATATAAAGAGATTTTAAATTGAATTAAAAATCAATCAAATGTATAGCAGAAAAGTTGAATTAAAGTGATGACCAACCAATTTATTATATAAAATGTGAAAAATAGTTGTATTAATATAAATTGTTGCCGATGCCAATCAGCCTAACATTTAATCTTTTATCTGTAAATAATTTGTATCGTTCATGATCAACTATCAGCTAAATAAATGATAAATTGAATAGTTTCATTTACTTTCTTCTGTATAAATTAGGTGAATATATATAAAATAATAAATTAATATTAATGAACTATTTATTTTAACTTATTCTGAACTGAGAACACTCATAAAAAATGGCAATTCATTTTTATACGTTCTTTGCAATATGTTTTATAAGAATTGTTCATGATTTTAAAGATGATTGAAATGAAAATTAATTGAAAATTTAATAAAATGTATACGTTTAATCTCTACTGCAGCTTTGTGAATTAGGAAAACAGCTAACAAAATCTGTTTTCGTAGACAACTTTATTAAGCTTGTTTTTGATTAATCAGCTAATAATATTTCCAGAAAACTTTCCATTTAAGTGATTTGTAAAATGTTAATTTCCTAGCAGAACTTTAGTTAAACAGCCCAAGTATTCCATATGATTTATAAGTCCTGTGGACTCACCTGTAGACTGGCTGGATCCACAACGCTGACAAACTTGCCCGTGACCGCAATCAGAGCCAACAAAGGGAGCGTATTAATGAGATAGCTCAGTTTGCCCAGCGATTTGAGGCCCTTGCAGAGTATCAGGAAGACAGCCGCCCAGATCAGAGCCAGGTAGAACGCCAGCTGCTGAAAAGAAGAGAGATTGGCTGATTATAGGAAAAGCAACCAGGACACCAGGACTCGCTTAGCCTACCCGATCGTTGACATGGAAACGCATGCCGCTGGCATCCGGATGTCTGGCCAGATGCAGGCGTTGCAGCACCACGATATTAAAGTATTCGGCAACTGTGTGAGTGAGATTGCCGGTGTCGTTGGCGGCGTCGTAGCGATAGGGAAAGGCGAGCTCCTGCCAGCGATAGCCGATGCGTGCGGGCGTGGGAAATACGTCGCGCAGATAGACCAGAATCCAGGCGACCGAGACCGTTGAGTAGATGGCCAGAAAGCACTGAACCATGACCAGAGCAATGCCGACGCCGGCGCAAATCGGACTAATCTTCCACATGGAGACCGGACCTGCTTTGATCTTGGCGCCCAAACACATCTGCAGCCAGAAAAACGGTATGCCAAAGATGACCGAGAGCAGCGCGAACTGCAGCAGAAAGTTGCCGCCATAGTTGATGGTCAGCACAGCGAAGCGGCACAGATTGAACACGCCGAGCGTGCAGGCGGTCAGCGCCAGGATGCGGCTGGCTCCATGCGGCCACTGGCTATTGAAGCCGCACTTCTCGCGCAGCAGCTGCGGCTCCAGCGGCGTTGAGCTGCTGCCGCCAGCGCTGCTCGCGCTGCAGATGGTCGTCTGTGTCTGGGCAAGCTCCAGCTGATCCTGATCGGCGGCCGTGCTGACCGTGGAGCTGTCGCTGCTGGTGCCGCTGCTGTGGCTGCTGCTGACCAGCGAGACGGGGCTGGGTATGCGCGAGGAGCGCGCCGAGCTCAGCTCCGAGCACAGCGTGGACATCATGGCATGCGTTGACGTCGTCTCCAGCGTCTCCGTGGGTGTCTGCACCAGCGCTTGTGTCTGCGTTTGCGTCTGTGCCGGCGCACTCTGCGGCCGACTGAGGCCCAGGTTGCGCACAGGACTCATGGACGGATGACCTTCGAGACGGCGGCCATATTGGCGGGGACGCTGCTCCAGCTGCTCGCTGACGGCGCGCGCTGTGCGCTGCTCGTTCTGCAGCAGATTGTCAAAGATGTGCGCCTCCGTCAGCATTTGGAGTGCACGGCCCTGGGCACGCTCCGGCTGCGTCTGGCAGTTGTCCTGCGAGTAGCTGCGCTGCATGGACTCGCTGGGCAGCTGCACCAGGAGCGCAGTCGTGTGCGGCGTCGTCGCTTTGGTTTCGTCGTTGTCCTCGTCGTCCGGCGTGGCCAGGGCGCGTCGCATTGATTGGCGGCGCCACACGTCCACCTGGGCAGCCGCAGTCGCAGCGGCGCCGGCGACGTCCAGCGATGTATTCGAGGCAGCTGGAAAAACATAAAGTGAGTCATGCATAAGAATAACGAATAACGAATAACGAACAACTGCTAATTGCTAATGTTTTTTTTTATTTTATCTGACTTTCACTAATGTGCGAGTTGTTTTTTTTGGATTTTTTTTTTGCAAAACTCTTGAAATTCTCGAGTCTGCTTCAGTCTGATAATTGGCTAAGAGAGTGCAAAAAAAAAAAACAGTTAATAAAGTAGTTCATAAAAACGTGTTTAGCCACTTTTTATAACTATTTAAAAATTAATAGCTCTATTCAACGATCTGTTTAATTATACGACTTTATTAAAGGTATTAAAATTTATTCATGCGCTTTGTAACACATTGGACGCGACATTTACAAGCATATATATAAACATATTTTTTTTTTTTGTTGATAAGCTTGATAATTGAACTAACGCCTTGATTTTATTTATTTAGCTATATCGTTGAAACTTGACATAGATCTTAAATTTAAGTGTATTCAGCACATAAATATTTAGGCATGAATCGAATCAGATTACTTTATTATATAACTGTCACATTAGATTTTATGTCATTGATCTAAAAAGTTCTGTATCAAAATTGTGTTGCATGAAAAAAAAGCAATTGACAAAAAGAAGGCAAATATCAAAAACATTTCTTATTAATTATAAGCCCTATTCTGTATTCAAACTTTCTTACGATATTATTAATTACTAATTCTTACACATCTTTTAAATAATATTTATTCTTTTTTCAACTAATCAATCAAACTCAAATAGACTCATTCTGTTAACTTGTGTATATCAATTTGTAAATAAATCTTATTTTAATTTAAATATTTTTGCTTAAAGCTTACTTTTATTACAAATTTTTGCATAAATTGTAAGCCCGACAACAATAACAAAGAATCCGAACGGTAAATAGAGCAAAAGCGAACTTTAAAAGCTGTTTTAATAAATTCTAAAAACCAGCAAGCACCGTTATCTTTTGTGCCGAAACTTAAATCAACGACAGACTTATAGAAGTGAGCTTTAAAAAAGAAAAAAAACTTAATTTGCATTTTTTCTCAGGCTATATTATGTTATTTAAAAGTTAAGCGCATAAATAGGTCGAAAAATTTATTTTTGTAAGAACTTTTTTTTTTTAATTCACTGACATAATCAAAACCAAGCAATTGTTTTGATTGATCTGTGAAAACCTATTCTACATTTTAACCTTATTTGTCTTGCATGCAATGTCTAAATCTTTCTTCTTTGCCTTACCAAACATAGTTAGCGGCATTTATAATCGAAATTTCCCCCCAGTGTTAAAAACATGACTCACGTGATTTTAAATCTTAATCAAGTTTTGAAGTCTGTTCCCCCTGAATCATTTGGAATAAAATATCTATGCATTTACGTAAGAGCTGAGATCATGCTCACCTTTGGTGCTCGTTGGCGTCAGGCCGCAGCTAAAAGTTTTCCTCATCTGGTGTCCGCGCTGGAACTCAGCGTCCACAGGGGACGAGGGCGAATCCTCCGCCGACTGTTGTTTGTGCTGCTTGCGCTTGCGACTCAGGGGCAAGGTGCGTGTGCGTGGCTCGCGATTTAGGCTGGCCGGGCCAGGTGAAATGGCCAGCGGCTCCTCTTTATCCAGTTCCTCCAGATAGTTGTCCAGATCCATGAGATAATCCTCGACCTTGTCGTCATCATCGTCGGAGGAGTTGGAAGAGGAGCCTGAGGTGTTATAGTTGGAGTTACTGTTACCATTAAGCTGGCATGATGCACCGCCATGCACATCCAGTATGGCATCCAACTCGTTGAGTACACTGAGCGCCTCGTCCGGCACACTGCCGGACTGTTTGATGGGCGTGCTCAGCGGTGCCTCTTGGCTTACGTCACAGAAGGCATCGCTTTCATCGTCCAAGGGCAGCGGCATCTTAAAGCTGAGCGGCTGCTGTTGTTGTAGCTGCAGCTGCCTTTGCTGCTTCTGTTGTTGTTGTTGATAAAAACTCTGTGGCGTTTGTTGTATCTCAATTAGATCCTCATCGCTGGGCTCGTCGTCGTAATAATCGCAGGCTTGTTTCATCGATTCGCTGGACAAACTGTGCGAGAGTCCATAACGTTCGGGTTCTCGTAACGCTTCTTGCTGCTGCTGATGTTGTTGTTGTTGTTGGTGTTGCTTACGTTTCTCTTTAGTTGTTGCCGTTGGTGTTGTTGCTGGCAAACTTGCGTAGGCGTTTGAATTGCGCTTGAATTCCCGGCCCGCTGCTTGTTCTTTACCGTTCATATTGCTCGCATTGCCGTTCAGCTGTTCTCATTTGAGTTGTGCAGTGCTGCAAAGCGACAATCGGTTTATCCTGTGAACAAAAACAAATAGCATCAGTGTTGGTCAGTTACGTATTGCGGCAGGTCAGGTTTAGCAAGTTCTATTAGAGATGAGCAGCTGTGTGCGTCAAAAGAGACCAGTGATTGTTACAGTTGTAACGAAAATACTAAATTGGGATTTTTGCACTTATACTAAGTAATAAAAATACAAAATGCATATACTGTAACGGTTCCAGCTGCTAAATGTGACTGGCATAGTTGGAATATGTATATTAAATATAAAATCACAGCCCCAACAAATATCCAAAAATGGACTTTGATATTAAAGATATTTACCTAAGCCTAGACTAAATAAAAAAGCCTATGCATATGCAAAATAAATGTTTGAAAAAATCATATTTTACAGCCTTGAATAGCAATTATTTAGCAACTTGTGACTGTGACTCGTGATAAGTCACAGCCAGAGCGTAAACAGCGTTCATCTCAAAGCATAACACTTGAATGCCCATTTGGCGGTTTCTAAATTAATATAATTTTTTTTTCGTCAGCCAAATGCAATCAAATGCAAACAAGCGCGTGCTTTCCGCTTTTTGTGATATGTTTGCACGTGAGTGGAACCTAAGCGACAGGTAGCAAACAAAACAAACAGCTGTCAATGATTTGAGACAGCCGTAAATAGCAAAAGTAAAAAATATGGAGAAAAAAAATAAATAAAAAGTAGATGTAAAAATAAAGCAGCGCAGCGCGTGTTCATTCAACTGATCAGGTGAATGTACTTCCGTTAATAACTTTTTGAAGCACGGCCAGTGTGGGTAAATTTATATACATATATATTGCTATAAAATAATCAACATTTTGATGCTGATTATTGCTAAAAGGGAGTGGCCACTCTGCGTGTATGCCAAAATCTATGGAGTATGTGCAAGTATATATATATATATGGTATGTACATATATGCACATAATTTGCAGCAGTGTGTGTCTAGAGCAGCGAGATCGCGATCGTTGGCACGTTACCTCGATTAAAGCAAATGTCTTTTCTCGCAGCAGCAGCAACAGCAGCTACAAGAGTTTCGAGTCTGGTTTTCTTGTCGTTTCATTTTATTTTGTATACATATAACCGTGACCTTCTCGAGAGTTTTTGTCGCTGCCAGTGTGGCCATAAAACTTTTAACACACAATCAAAGTAAGCCTGCAAACAGAGCTCAGAGCTCAGCTTTTAACAGAGCATTGTGTGCAGGGCGGGGTGGAAGAGGGCAAACGATTGCCTTTTGTGTGAACCTACCCTATTTAAGCTAATAGAATGAAGCTGCAGCTGTATATTAATTGTTGACTCAAGAGGTCAAATTATTTAGCGAACAGCTGCCATTGATCGCAAATTTACACACGCACACACACAAAATTGCAAGCAACAAAGTCGCCTTCCAACACTAAACTCAACCCAACTCAACCCACCCCACTCCGGCAAAATAAACTACCTACCGTTAAATTTCGCTCCCATTTTGTTGCGAATGCGAATCGCTGAAATGTCGAGTAAAAGTAAACAAAAAATAAGCAATTAGTGCTGCCACACGAAAAATGTTAACAGCGAGGCGAGCTGGAGTGGGGAGTGGCGTGGAGCAGTTTGACCTTCATGCGAAAATGGTAAACACCCCAAAGCACCAGCTGCAACTTGTTTTTTTTTCTTTTGTATTTGTTGCAATTTTTACAATGAAATTGACATTCAGCAAAATCAAATAAAACTAGTTAATCGACGAGAGTTGAGACGTAGCGATTAACACACACACAGGCACAAAGGCATTCACACACTAACGCACGCACCGCAGAGAGCTTGAGCTGGAGGCAGCTTGAGCTTGAGAGAGTCAGAGAAAAAGAGAGCCAACACACGTTTATTTGATCGTGATGCTGCTGGTCGAGTTGTATATCGTAGTTCATTTAAAAGAGTAAGTTCCGTTGTTGAATTTTTACCGAACAAACGAATCGTTCACTGAAATTGTCGATCGTTATTTTCTTCATATCGTTCTTTTTGCTGTACTAAGCAAGCAGTTAATTAAAGAAATTCCATAATTTAATTGTCAATTCATGCATTTTTAATATTATAAAACCAAAAAATGACCTTGTAAATTATTAAAATAACAGCAATTAAACAAAAATTGTCCACAATTAACGATTCTCTTGCATAATGTGAATAATATATTAATTTCTTTCATTTAAGCATATAAGCGAAATTGGCACTAAGTTCGATGATTGGACTATTAAAGGAACAAACGATGATCTACAAGTTCATATAGTTCGTTCCTTAAGTTATCTTACTTGTTCACTTGAACAAATCAAAACAACTCTAGCGTATGCTGCTGCAGCTCTTACAACAACAACGACAATAGCGAGAGTTTTGTTCAACTGTTAAACACAGTATTTATGTGTTGCTTGGTGTGCTGCAAAACTGGCACTAACAACAAAACGAGCACTTATTATTATGTTCAAAAAACAAATGCAGTAAAAACTGCATGCTTCG
The DNA here is from genome assembly GCA_004143845.1 of Drosophila lacertosa. Taxonomy (NCBI): domain Eukaryota; kingdom Metazoa; phylum Arthropoda; class Insecta; order Diptera; family Drosophilidae; genus Drosophila; species Drosophila lacertosa. The sequence goes on along the minus strand of SCDZ01000416.1, from coordinate 23,050 downwards.
CACGTTGTTGTTTTTTTTTGTGCAATTTCCTTTTCCTTCTTTTTTCGTTGCATTTTTTATGAGAAAACCGACAGCAAACATAAAAGGGAATGAGTGCGGGCAACGTAAGTGGGCGGGGCAAGGGGTAAGTGTCAGCTGCATGCATGAGTAATTGCTGGCAACAACAATTACGAATTATTATATCGCAGTTGCAATTAAGATCAATATTTAAGTTAGGCACCGGGTCACAGGCAATTGCTAAACAATCGAAAAATAAAAAGAATGCACAAACACACGCGCGTGCACACAAATACAAAGTGAGAACGCGGAATTTATTATTTATTTACATACACACATATGTGTGCCGACGTTATAACGGGAAACGCTGCCCTGCTACTGCGTTGTTGAAATACTTTTTACAAAACAAACACTAATACACACGCACACGTACATATATATATATAAACATAATGCACGGGCGCTGAACGCGTCCCAGTTGTACGAAATATAACTGTTCTTATGGCAACCAAAAAGCCCAACAAGAAAACGAAAAATTTTAGCTGAGCTGCTGATTTTTTTAATTGCCGGGCCCGAGCTGGGCAATTTTTGTTGGGGGAATACCTTGGGGATTGGTCATACCGCGGTGCTAGCGCCACCTGACGTTTGACACCAAAAACCAAAGCAAAAAAAAATTGTAACCTGACGAACGCTGGGATCCTCAGTTGAGCAAGAGTTGGGCACACACACACACACTTGAACACATATGCTGATAGCGAGCTAAGTATGTGTCTGTGCTTGTTTCGAAACGAAAACGCGGCCAGTACACAATTTGAAGATTTTTTTTTAATTTTTTTCGTGGCGTCAACTTACGAAACGTATCGAGAGTAACAGGCACCAGCAGCAATCGCACGAATACATATGCAATGGAAAGGGGAGCGCGTTGGCGTTGGCTTCTGCTGCTGCTTCTTCGTCTTCTTCTTCTTGCCACACAATCACAATGTTGCACTCTAACTCTCACTCACTATCTCGCTCACGCTCGCATACTTAGTAGCAGCAGCGGCAGTTAGCATAATGCACACACGCACACAAATGTATATACATGTTATACTCACACACACACACGAGCGCGCGTATTTGGTATCTTGTTTTCTTCTAAATTTATCTGTTCTGAATGCCACAATTGTTTGCGTTATTGTTGTTGTTATTTTCGCAGCTAAACAGTGCCCGGTACGTACAAACTACAGCTTTCAGCTTAACTAAACAAAAATAATTATTGTGCGCTTTTTCTTTAAATCCACTCCACGATCGAAACGCGGGAGACACGTTCGCTTCGTCTAGAAACGGCCAACTGACGATTTTAGCAACCAAATATAACAAGCAATATAACAGCTAATATAACACTAGAAGCGCTAGCAATGCAGCTGAAACTGTGACAATGTTATGTTACTAAACAGTACAATGTTGCTTATACCAATGGCATATCGATAAAACATATTCTTGGTGGCCTAAACAGTAGTTATAAAGTTATTTACATATAAACTTTAGTTATAATCGAGGTATTACCAATAAAGAAAACTGCTTGTCCTAATCGATCGATTAGCGTATATTTCCCGATAGGCAAACAACGACTTAGAAACGATAACACTTGTCGCTGATAATAATGTTGAAAGACTGTTAAACTGCTATCGCTGTTAACAAACAGCTGTTCTACGCGCCGCATTAAACCTATAACAAATTGTAGCAATGGAATTGGAGGGTTCTGAATTGGGCACTAAGGATTACTGGGAAACCAGCTATACACGTGAAATCAAAAACTATAAGAGCCACGGGGACGTTGGCGAAATCTGGTTCGACGAAGACTCGCAACAACGCATTGTAGACTGGCTGCTGAAGCAAGAAACCATCAGCAAAGAATCCGCACGTGTCCTCGACTTGGGCTGTGGCAATGGCATGTTCCTGATTGCACTGGGCAACGAGGGATTCACGCAGCTGACGGGCGTCGATTACTCGCCCAAGGCCATTGAGCTGGCCCAGGGCATAGCCAAGGATCAGTCACTTAACATCGATTACAAAGTGGCGGATCTTACCCAGAGCGAACCTCAAACGTTGGGAACCTACGCCATTGTCCACGACAAGGGCACCTACGATGCCGTCAGCCTGTGCCCCGACAATCCCAAGGAGAAGCGCACCAACTACCTGAACACAGTTGCCCAACTGCTCACCGATGAGGACAGCCTGTTCATCATCACCTCCTGCAACTGGACGGAGGACGAACTCCTGCAGAGCTTCGAGCACCTTTTTGTCAAGCACTGTTCAATACCTACGCCCACTTTCAAATTCGGCGGCAAGGTGGGCAATGTGGTCACCTCGGTGGTCTTCAAGAAACGTAAAGATTAATAGAAAAAAAATAAATGTTTGCTTTTTACAATATATATATTTTTGAGACGATTTTAGACTACCAAATTAATTAAGGGATATCTTTTTATAAGGATAAAAGTGTATTCATTATAAGCCCGAAAAAAACTGTGTAACTTTTGGACTTCTTGTTTTTTCGGTTTTTACATGCATTCCCATAAAAGTTGCTGTTTAAAAAATAGTACTAGACCAAATAAATAAAAAATCAACGTATTTATTAAATTTTGTTAACTGTTTAATAGTATATGATCAGCAGTGATCATGCCACATCACAGTTCATAAGAGTTTTGAAGATTATATCTATAAATAAATTAGGTGATTCCCCAATGGGATTTTTTTTTTCTTCAATCAACCTGCAAACGTTAAAAAGAAGGGAAAGCGATTATATGAAACTTTGTATACCCTGTGTACCCAAGCTTTGTGGAAAAGAATGCTGTAAAATTGTCTTGGCTGAATACTATTAGTAGTTATAATAATGGGAAATTATGCCATCGGGAAATTTGTAGCTTGTAAGTGTTGGAGAAGCCATTTCCGATACTGATAGATAGATAAGAAAAAGCTTAAGCTACAGCTATAATAGTATTATTATCAATTGAATCATTCACCATTATTAAACTTGGTTAAATAACCGAGCAACAATTTCCTAAGTCAGTTGGATTGTTTGGGCTTTACACTATTTACGCGGCTTCTTATCTCACAGTAATAATGCGGGGAATTTTAACATTTACATATATATCGATTTATTTGTATTTTAATTATTTCAATTTTTGTGTACTGCAATAAATCAGCGGCCCAATAACACAATGAATAACAAGAAATAGACGGCTATGTGCCTTCGGCGCAGCCGAATTCTATAAATACCCTGCAGATGCAGATGCAGCAAAATTGTTTTAGATTCCGTTTGTGTTTAATATAATTTAACTAACTAGGTAATGATATGGGCTGAGTAACAAACTATGCCTAAGAGTAACAAGCAATTGTTTTAGTTAATAAAAAATTTGGCTTTTAAAAACACTTAAAACTTGTTTAAAAACTGTAAAAGATCAGCTCAATGAAGCTATATATACATGTTTATCTTGTAGTTAAGGTCTGTCTGTCTGCGCTGCGAGGGTATTTGTAAATAGTAAACAGTTGATAAGCATTGTAAAATATATATATATATATAAACTCGCTTACGCATTCCATACACACAGAAGTTAGTAACATTTGAATTTGCTTTAACTAACAGTTAGTCAACAATTAATCAGCTGATAGAGATGCCCATATCCGCCACCAGTTGCTTAGGCGGTACAAGTACATAGTAGACAATAATTATGCTATGGTCTTTTAAGGATTAGTTAAGGATATGCACTTGGCATTGCTTCAAGACAGAAAAGTGCGCACGAATCCTTTAATATCCGCACGGCACATCGGACAATTGGCCACACTGGGCGCGCACTGATTGCAGGTGGCTAAAAACGAGTAGAGAAAGCAACGATTAAATTCATTCCACTCAGCTCATTTCATTTAAAGCTCACCCAAATGCCCGCAGGGCAGAAATACAACGCCAACTTCCTCATCCAGACAGACCTTGCACAAGCGCGCATCTTTCAACAGGCGATTCTCCTCCTCGAGCGACAAATTGCCATTGGGATTAGAGTTGCTGACCAAGGGAGGCAACGCTGCAGCAGCAGCAACAACAACTGGTGCGCCTGCGCCTGCGCCTGCAGCTGCCATTGTTGACCTGGGCGGCTCCATTGCAGCTGCCTTGCTCGTGGTCGCTGAACAATCGATGGGCTCTGCTGATGTTGGAGCGCCCGGTTCAGTTACCTCCAGTGCGGCACCGGAGCCGCCAGCATCATCGAATATGGCGTGCAGCAGCTCGTCCAGCGTATCGTAGGCACAGCCCGAGCTCGAGAGCTTACGGGCGATCGTGTGGCGCACAACGCCCACATCGATGCCGAGCGCCAGAGCCTCGCAGGCGGGCGCAGCGGACATGGCGCTGCCAATGCTTGTGGGCAGCTGGGGCGCTGTGGCGGCCGTTGGCGATGCTGCCGCAGTTTCGCGCACCTGTCGCACGTACTGCGGTCCCTTGGCGAGCAGCACGTACTGGCATTTGGGTGACCATTTGGCGTGTTCGTGCCAGGGCTCGTCCTCCTTCTGCCACGAGCGCAAACCGATGTTGCAGTGAAAACAACGTACCTGATCGTCGATCTTTTGGTAGTAGAGACCCGCCTGGGCCAGTGGCTCGGCCGGCTGTATGTTTGCGATGGGCCAGTCGGAGAATGTGCGCAGGCGCGAATCTATGCAGGCATATTTGGGTCGCTGTGGCAGCGTCGTTGGCTGTATGCCCAGCTCGTCGAGATCCTTGCCAGCGAACTCAATTAACGGACCCATTTGGACGCGCGGACAGTTGGGAAAGAATCGTTGATGCTCGACGAAAGCGTTGTCGTTCTTCTCCCACTTAGCAATGACGCCCTTGCACCACACGCAACGCACATGGTCCGACTGATGCAGATAGTAAAAGCCCGCCTTGGCCAGCGCCTGTGGCGTGATATGCGGATTCTGTAAGGGCATGAAAGAAATTAACTTTCTGTCTGCATTCATAAAATTGCATACACAAACAGGCCAATCCTTGAATGTTTCCAGGCGATTCGCTTCGATCAGCAGATCCGGGCATGCGCACTGGCCCTGCTCTCCCGTGCCGCCATCGACGACGCTATTGCCCTCGCAGTCCCTGCTCGCGTGAGCGACCACTGGCTCTACGGGCACGTTGCCACAGTGATTGGGCGCCAGGACCATTGAGCAAATGGGCGAGGCGCGACTGTGTCGATCGGCCACCTGATCGCCATACTGCCAGTGATCGATGCGTATGTGACACCAGTTGCATTCCGCCTCCAGCCAGTTGCCCGTAGCGAAGAAACCGTTCTTAACTAAATCTTCAACATGGACGGGCGCATTTGTGGGCCACTCGACAAACGTCGCATATCGCTCGCTCTCCAATTCCAGGCGACGATCGGACATTGTTGTGAATCTTGTGGCTCTTTTGTCGCTGCGGTTCAATTAGGCAATGATGTAATTTGCTCACCTGCAGTTAAACAAAAGAACCCAAAAAACCAAAACACGCAGCTGTGAAAATAAAGTTTATTGATTGCACGACCAGTGTGACCGTTCGCTGAACACTAACGTCACACAATATTATCATTTAGCATAGTAACAGAAACATTTATACAACAGTATTTTTATTTTTGGTATTTAATGGGTTAGCGTACATGGTCAGACTGTAAGCAGGTCAAATGTTTGGCGCGAAAATAGGCTTTTTTACAGCTTCTAAAAATGTTCGCATTTAAATTAGTAAAGATTTTATTGAAAAACATTGCCCTAGTTGCCGACACGAGGCGTTCAAGGATCTGAAAATCAGCTGTGAGACCTAACATTATTCAAAACTGATTTAACATAACTACAAGCTGTTGAATAACATTGGCATTGAAAAAACATGGTCACATTCTATGTTATTGCCTTAACAAAACATGATTTACATTCAAATAAGTCCATTTCCTCTTCACATTCATTTATCCCATAAACATATAGTCTTATTTGTACTCTTCAACGTACTCATTTTTATTGAAAGAATCACTTAGAAAGACTTGCTCCTTAAAAACGCGAAAACCAGAGGCAAAACGCTCGTAGTGCGTTAATACCAGCTGATTTTTTGTCGATTCGCCCTCCTTACTGGAAGTAGGTCCTTGGCTTTCTGTACGAGAACAGCTTCCTGTTGCCCTTGTGGTGGACACGTTGGACCAATGGGAACTTGATCTTGGAATCGTGGAACTGCTTGACGTGCACACGACGCGTCTTGGAGGCTGGGATGGGCTCAACCTTGATGATTTGGATCGAGTGAGCACGGGCACGATGACGAGCACCCATGTCACGGTAGCACTGTGTTACGGCACCGCCAACAGTCAGGTCACGGTACTCGCGGTACATGTTGTGTGTGCCCGAACGAGAATCGTAGCGCAGCCAGATTCCAAAGTTCTTGATCTTAATTGGCGATGTCTCGTACACCTGCTTCAGGGAGACAATTTCGCCGGTAGTCTTCTTGAACTTCTTCAGCTGGCGCAAAAAGTACCAGAAACGGGATTTGGCGACAATGTTGTCGGGAGCGAAGATGCGCATCTTGTACAGAGGCGTCTGTGGCTCCTTGTCGCTTGGCAGCTTGCGGCCAACGACCTCGTATTCCTTCAACTGCAGGCGAAAAATCACATATTAATACAATTAAATTTCTTTTAATAGGTAAACAAATGCGGGAAACGGGCAGTCAAAGCTCACGCACACTCCTACAGGTACAATCACATAGAACACACAGGCGCGTGGACAAATGCCATTGTTGTTGTTGTTTTTATAGGTTATGTACAGTCCTCAGCTAAATGCACACAAGTCTAATTAAACACATGTTTATTCCTAACAATTATCCACATTTAACACAATGTGGAAACTTCAGTTAAAACAGCCCCCGTCCTCTAGCACACAACGGCCGCATTGTCCACATATACCACAGCTGTCAGACTGCATTTTAGTCTTTTTCACAGAGTAATTGCCGAATTCCGCACATTCTATCAATAGCACTTGTTGCCCGGAATGTTTGACTGCTCGTTTTGCACATTTTTAGCGCAATTTGCACTAGTTTTCGTTTATTTTTGTAAATACTAACCAATCCCTTGGCTCTCATGATGACGGCTCACGCGAAAAAGGAAACGGAAAGAGCCGTCAAAATCGAAATTAACACTGAACTCTAAATTCGATACGCAGCGTTGCTTTTGGGTGCTACGCAGCAGCGATGCTTTTGGACAGTCACCACAGCGTGCTAATATAATGTTATCGACGCATTGCGCATCGCTAGGCTTCTGCGCGTGTTCAATGGCTGCGAACGTCGATAAAATTGCTACAATTTTGCTTTTCACGCGTTCTTTAAGCAACAATAACAGTAAATACACAAACCGTATGCAATACTGAAAGTGCGTGCAGCAAATTACCAATGGCGCAAGCCCTCGAATCCAACAAAAGTGAGCTCAAAACATAAGCCCAGCAATAGCGAAAAAATGCAAAGCGCAATGTGAGACGTGCAAAAAAAATTAGAAAAATTTCCCATATTCACGATTTTAGCAGTACACGAAAATTTGTGTGTTCTGCAAGCAACTACACGCATTGTGAAATTCAAGCGCGCTCTATTACGCAGCCAAATGCGCAAAAATAATATAAAATAAAACAAAAAAATTGTATAAGCGTTGCGACGATTGTCCCACAACTACGTCTGGCCCATCTATACACTCGTACATACACACACAGCCAAGCAGAAGGTAGACGAGCAGAGCGCGCAGGGATACAAGAGGGGTGTTGTTCTTGTTCAGAAAAAAAAACGCGCGGCCGCCGCTCCGCTGGGCGCTCCATTGCCGTGTCGACGCTCAGTTGTGCAGCGAGCGTCCGTGCCGTCGGTTGTGGTGACTCTTCTCTCTCTCTGTGTGAAGTTTTTGTTTTGCGCGCGTAAATATTGCTGCGTGTCCGCCCCGGCAGCTGCCACTGCGAGCAGGTAGGTGCAAAAAAGAGAGACGCGTGCATAATTATTCGAGAGAGGAATCCTTCCGTTGCATGAGTTTACGTTTTTTCTTTTATCACGGTTTGGTTTTGCGCATAATATTTGAAATAAAAATTTGTAATTTATTTTTAGCCAAACATTTTGGTTTTTCTTACTTATTTTTGCTCTGCCCTCCGCCTCCGCAGCATATTTTGCGCAATTTATTTTGGTATTTTAAATTATCCGTGTTTGCTTTTTGTGCGCACTTCGTTCGGCACCAGGGCTGGCAAATGTTTGGTGTTCAAATGTATTCAAAGAATTTTATTATCGTTCTCTCATTTTTTTGTTACTTTTTTTTGTTTTGCCGTTGCCATTTCCTGCTTTCTGTTTTTATCGCTTACCGCCCATGAAAACGGAATGACCAACTGAAAAACTAAGCTCTTTTCTCGTTTGCTCTTTATATCAGCAGCTGCAAGAGGAAGCAGAACTTAATAAATACGGTAAACACAACGTCGCTGTACGGCATGCAAAGGTAAATTATATTAATCGATTGATTTTTATCGATAACAGTTAATAACGCTCATTGTTTTTGTTTTTATTATTGTTATCGTCATAGCAGCGCATAAATGCAAAAAGATGATGGAAACATTGGAACAGAAACAAACAAAGAGTACGCCTAACATTGAGCCCCATGCGGGCGACACGGAAACGACGCCGGCCGCCAGCGACGATGATGACATTGAAGAGCATTCAAATGCTGCGTTCCAGCTGGAAAACAAGGAGAAAAGCAAAGGCAGCCCGCAAACGGAACTAAAGCTAAACAAAGCAGCTAAGCCGGATGAAGAGCAAAATCACGTGGAGCTTACCCTCGAGAATGGACAGGCAAGAGATGAGTTTAGAAAAACAGAATCTCTTAATGCAAATAGCTTGGAAGAGCGGCTGTTAGAGGAACCAGAGACAAGTGCTGTAAAAACGGAGTCCGTTGAAAAGAACAGTGAATCAGCTGAGGATACTATTGCTGAAGAGAAGTCGTCCACATCACACGATAATGGCTTGAAATTCCCAATCGATATAAAAGTCGAGGAGAAAAGTCCGCTACCTGCATTTAATCTGAATGCTGATGATATTGATAAAGATGATGAACAGTGCTCACTTGGCAAGGCAGATGAGGACAGGAACGGAGCGGCTTCATCAACTTCACCTGCAATGCACATCAATGTAAAAACACAATTGGATGATGAGGATATGTCTACAATTGAAGATAGAATAAAAGTTGAAGATAAAAGTCCTCTACCCTCTGTTAGACTAGCTAGAGATGAAGAAGAAGAAGAACCTAGCTCCTCGCCTGTGATTAAAACTCTTGAAGAGATCCCTTCGAATGAGCAAAAAAACAGTGATGAAATCTCATCGCCTGTCCTCGGAGTCGTTGGGGATAGTTTCTCACAGGATGAGGAAGATGTTTCACCAACGATAAAAGTGTTTGAGAAAATATGTTCACCTGCCGCTAACACGCAAGAGCCAGAGCAAGAGAGATCATTATCATCATCATTATCATCGACGGCGCTGAAGATCTCAGACGACATCAAAATTGAAGATGAGTGCGATTTTTTAGAGGATAATGCAGATGAGGAGGCGACTTCATCGTCACCATTATTCAAAATTGATGAAAATGAAACTGCTTCAACTGAGAGCGCAACAAAGGAAAGCGAAGTAGCATCACCGATGCCTACAGCATTAGGAACAGCAACTGGTGCGTCGCCTGTCTATAAAATCGACGATCTTTCACCTGCCAGCATACCAGATGATGAGGAATCCTCACAAGACTTTAATGCTGAAATTAAAATCGAGGAGTCCAGTCCAAAGTTGCCAAAAGTTGAGCGCAAATCCCCCATGGAAATCATTAAAATTGAATCTGATTCTGAGCAGGAAGAAGTGGATGTTGAGCTGGAAAGGGACGCAGAGGAGGATAATGTTTATCAAGCAACTGCAGACGACTTCCCAATGGAGCCACAAACTGAGCACAGTGATCATTTGATTAAGGAAAAGCTTACAATGGAGATTCCGCCTAAAATTAAAATAAATGGGGCTCATGCAGCGTTGGAGGAACAGCAACAGATGCCAGATAAAGACCAGGAGCAGGATGAAGACGAATGGCAAGAGGTTGAGCAGGGGACATTGCAACAGTCTGTGATAGCTAACAACAACCAGGAAGCGCAAGTGGAGGAGCAGCTGCAGCCAAACAACAGAACAAGCAGCCGCAGCAGCAGCAGCGACAGTTCCGTCAGCTCCACTTCACAGCAACTGATCATTGATCAGCCCGATAGCGAACAGCAGCAGCAGCAGAAGGCAAAGGATCAGCAATTGTTGCTTGCATTAAAGCGCAGGCGCAGCGGCAGCAACAGCGACGCTGACAGCGACAGCAACGCAAAGCCAACAGCCAAACAGCAATGTTTGGTGCAGGATGAGGAGCAGCTGCAGCAGCAATCATCATTGCTAATGCAGCGTTTGCAGGCGCCCGCGTCAAGCAGCAATGCGAACAACTTCAATAGCTTGCAGCAGTTAGATGCGCATTACGCGCAATGCTCACCGCCAGCAGCAGCAGAAACAGCAGAAGCTAATGCGGCACCTGTTGCAGTAGAAGCAGTTGCTGCCGTTGAGGCAACAGCAGCATCTGCTGTAACAGCAGAAACAACTGCAGTAGCCACAACAGCTGCAACAGACCCAGTAGCAGTTCCACTTCCCCCTCCACCTGCTGCCACTGTTAAGAAGGAGCGTTTCTTTCGCTGTGCACGTTGCAGCACTGTGCATCAGTGCTGGAACTTCTTCCTGCACATGCGCGAAGTTCATCAGCGCTATATTTGTTTGTACTGTTCGCACGTGTTCGCCAGCGTTGAGAAGCTGTCGCTGCATCTGGAGAACAAGCACGACATGGATCAGCGTCACTTTAACGATGTGGCCGCCTGGCAGGCGCTGCAGTCGCAAGAGGATCGTGCCCGCTATCTGGTGTGCTGCAATTGCCAGGCGAGCTTCGAGCGTGGCAGCCAATTCGACGATCACGACTGCGCCGAACTCATGCAGCCATGTGCGCTGTGCGGCCAGAAGTCTGGCCATGCCAATGGCTGTCGCAACGGCAGCAGCAGCAGCAACGCCGGCGCCGGCGGCAATCGCAAGAAGACAGCGGCGCGACGCAAGCGCAAGACTGCCAAGAGCAAGCCAGCGGCTACGCAGCCGGCGGAGCCGGCCAAGGCCACCAAACAACAGCCACAGCAGGAAGAGCTGCCCAACTGGATGGGAACGGAAGCGTTGGCGGCGCAGCAGCTGCCGCAGCCAACAACATTGCTTGAAAACAGTAAGTGCAGATTTCTTATCAATAAGCTTGTCAGATGTTTACAGTTTACACAATAATCAGTTTATGCACATGTTAAAGGGCTGTAAGCATTTCTGTTATCTTAACATTGGTCCCTGCTCGGGCGCCCTTCTTAAGTCTCTTTTGTTTTCAATTAGTTTTTGCATAGTCTACATAATCGACTATATTTTACGTACTGACCAATTGACACCTAACACACTGTTTAAATGGGGGAACTGAATTTGATTAATTTCAACGACAAGGTTGAAAAATTAGTAAAACTTGTTTTAAACAGAATATTTTTAAGTAGTATTCCTTATAATTTATTAGAATAATTTTACTATTGATTGTGGTATGCAGTAAATTATGCATATACGCACGCATAAGCTATATATTTTATTAATTATATAATATAATGTTAATTTATTTCATTTATATAATTAGACATTTCTAAAATATTAAGCCAAAATTTTAACTGAACCATTTGCCAAAGAGCTTAGCCATATATACCCCTTTTTTATACGCTTCTGCACTCATTGAGCTGCTCGTTAACATAATCATAACTAATTTATTACACTAGTTCCAGCGCCAATCGAAGATGCGCCACAAGAAGAAGCGCTGCCCAAGCTGGTGGTGCCCAAGATGATGTTGCGCGTGCCCAAAGAGTTCCAAAAGTCGGTGGATGCGGCGCTTAGTAGTACAGACACCGAGGAGGAGGATAATGATGAGTTGCCAACGTCAGGAGCTGAAGCAGCTGCGGGAGCTGAAAGCAGTTCCGTGCTAACAGTGGATGCATTGCAGGAGCAGCAACAGAAACTGCTGGCAATGTCTTCGCTATCGGAGGATACGGAAACGGCCACCGAGACGGCGTCTACGTTTCAGGAGACAATGCCCATGCCTGCCAACGTGTCCTTGGAGGATGAGTACGACGATGATTCGCCAGCGTTAAAACTGCCGCTGGTGCTGGCTGAATTTGAGCGCACCAAATTGGACATTAAGCGCACCATGGCGCTCATGGTGGCCAAAAGGGAGTTGCAGCAGCAACACCAACAGCAGTTGCTGCTGCAACAACAGCAGCTGCAACAGCAGCAACTGCAAGAACAGCAACTGCAGGAACAACAACTGCAACAACAACAGTTGCAGGAACAACAACTGCAACAACAACAGTTGCAGGAACAACAACTGCAACAACAACAACAGTTGCAGGAGCAGCAGCTGCAGCAGCAGCTACAGCAGCAGCAGCAGGATCCCCCAGCTGAAGCCAAACGACGCTGGTCGCTAACGCCGCCCGCATCGCCACACAATAATCACATCAACGAACTGACGCATGTGCCAAAGGAGCAGCAGCAACTGCCGGATGATGAACAGGAGTCAGCAGAGGCACCGCCTGAGCCAGAACCAGAGCCAGAATCCTTGCCAGCGCCTGTGTCGCAACGTCGAGATACGCTGGGCAGTGAGTGCATGGAACTGGACGACAGCCTGAACGAGGATCAGCAAATGCAGCAAGTTCCACAGCAGTTAACGGAAGAGCCCGATGTTGAGCGGGCGCCGTCAACGCCTTCGCCGCCACCGCCGCCCGCCGATGGCATCGAGGTGGCCGGCGTGGATACGCATACGGTTGATCTGCAGCTCGATAGACCGCTGGATAAATTCGAGATGGTGGACTTTATACGTCTATGCTTAAAAGCTGTTTATCCCTATTGTTTGTACTGCAATCATGCGCGTCGCATTGCCGTCAATGCCGAGCAGCTGGTGCTGCACTTGATTGGCCAGCATCGTTTCACGGCCACCGTGGACAGCATAACGGCCGAGGAGCTGCACGCAGAGACAATTGTGTTGCGTTTAAAGAGCTATCTGCCCGTTCTGGCGGAGGGCAATCACTACTTGAACTCGATGAGCTGCTGCAGTGTGGAAAAGGAAGAAGGCTGCTACGCGCAGCCGTTCAACGAACGCATCTACGAGTGCTTCCAATGCCGCTACGTGACCGCCACGCACAAGGAGCTCTACACGCACAATCGACGGCTGCACATCAAGACGAACATCACGTGTTGCATGTGTCGCCTGAATTTCTTCAGCTACAGCGAACTTCTGTGCCACATCTGTCCAGGCAGCGCCACCACCAGCAACGTATTCGATGTGCAATTTCGGTGTTGTCTGTGCGAGACGGCGCCGTTGCCGTCGGCATTCCGGCTGATGGTGCATCTGCGCAAGCAGCATCAGGCCTGTGATATCTGCCTGGAGGACTGTCATACGCAGGCCAAGCTCTCGGCGCATGTGTGGAAGCACAAGCTGCTGCATCTCTGCTATCGCTGCGGCATCGCGTACCGCAACAAACAGGACATATCGAAGCATCTGTTCTGGAAACATGGCACCGAGAGCGCCAGCTGCAAGCGCTGCCTGCAGAAACGCTGGCGTCATGTCTATCACTTCTGCGTGCCCGCCACGCAGTTCACCTGCGAACACTGCCAGTACACGTTCACCAAGGCCATCTATCTGGAGGTGCACAAGCGGCAGCATGTCGGCGATTTTCGTTATGCCTGCAACGAGGAGCACTGCGAGGAGAAGTTCGTCTCGCGCAAGCTGCTCTTAAAGCATGCAACACAGCACGAGGTGAAAGCTTTGCCAGCCAACGACGCGGATGCAGCACAGGGCAAGGAGCTGTCAAATGCGCAACACGAGGAGCAGCAACGCAGCTCACGTGCTGCTTCAGAGCAGCCGGAGAACGACGGCCAGCAGGCAGCACAGTTTAAAACCGAGGCAAACGACGAACAAACCTCGTCGCCCAAGTCGGAGCAAGTGGACGTCAAACGGGATAAGACGCCGCAGCCTGCGCAGCAGCCGAGCGAACAGCAGACGGAGCAGACGACGCGCAAGCGACGCAAAAAGTCCAAACGCAACAAGGCTTCGCTGGAGGATCTAAATCTGATTGCGCCCAATCTATCCGAGTCGGATAGCAGCGACGACAGCGATTCCGATGCGGGCAGGAGTACGGCCACGCAGCAGGATGCCCATCCGCACGGCACGCTGCCCATGCGCGCCTCTGTGGATGATCTGGACATGCCCAGGGTAATGCTGTCGCCGGCATCCGAAAGTGATGCAGATGAGCAAACCGAGTCGCAATTGGAGAAGAATAAAACACCGATTAAGAGCGAAACGGAACCGAAGCGGGAGCTGCAGCTGGACGCGGTTAAGCAGCCCAAGGATGAAACCGAATTGGGTGATGATGAGCACAAACTCAAAGTGGAGGCAACTGGAGCTGCGGTTGCAGCAGCTGGGGAACAGCAGGAAGTGCCAGATATATGGAAAAATCTGCTGCAAAATCAGCCAGCGTCTAAAACCGAATTGACGGAGCCTGTGCAAACAGAGCCCACGGAGGAGCAGCTGCGTCCCAGCAAGCTGCACGTGGCCTGCTCCGATCATGACTACTGCAAAATGCAACGCACGCCGCCGCCGACGCCGGCACCCTCGCCCAAGAAGTCATCGCATGCGACGCCCAACAAGACGAAGCGCGCGAATGCGTCCAGCGATAGCGACAGTTCCAGCAGCTCCAGCTCCAATTCGGATTCGGACAGCTCGAGTTGCTCGTGCGGCTCCAATTGCAGCTGCAGCTCCAGCGGCAGCAGCTCCAGCGACGACGATTCCGACAACGATTCGCACAGCTCGCGGAAGAGCGCCAAGAAGGCGCAAAAGAAGAACGCCAACGAACGCGTGCCCGAGTCCAACAACAGCGAGGAGTATGTGAATGTGACCAGCAACAATGAGGAGGAGCAGCGTCCGGTGACGCCGGTGCCCAAGGCGCCGCTCTACAACGAGTCCGACTTTGATACGGCCGTGTCCGACACGGACGAGGAATTCTACGATGCGCATCCACAGAAAATGGCCAATGAGCTGTTGGCCCAGAAGCGTTTGGCGCTGCTTTCGGCGCACGCCAAGGAGGAGCAGCCGCCGGACGGCAGTGGCGGCAACTATGATATTGTCGAGAACAGTCGCCCATCGACGCCCTCGCTGCCCGAGGAGGCGGCCGCCTTTGCCGACAAACGCGAGCGTGTCGCCAAGAACAAGAAGAAGAAGCGCGAACGCAAATCAACTTGTAAATCCACCAGCCAGGCCAAGTTGCCGCAATTGCTATTGTCACAGCAGCAGCAGCATCAGCAGTTGCTGCCGCAGTTGCCGCCAGCGTTAGCTGCTGCCGCAGCAGCCGAGGCACTTGCAGCAGCTGCAGCTGTGGCAACGCCGTTGCAGCAGCAGCAACAGCATTTGCAGCTACTGCAGCAGCAACATCAACAGATACAGCAACACATACAGCAGCAACAACAACTGCAGCAGCAACAGCTACAACAACAGCAGCATCATCAGCAATTGCTGCTGCCCGAATCGCCGTTGACGCCGCTCACACATCGCCCCAGCTGGCAGCCGCGGATGAGCGAGGGCAGCAGCTGCTCCGACGCCGACGGACAGCTGAAGCGTTCGAAGCGCACGCGACGACCGAACAAGTTCTATGGCTATACCAGCGACGACGAGAATATGAGCAGCGTGCTGGCGCCGCCGCTGCAGGTGGGCATGCAGCTGATTAAGCCGCAGCCGCCGCCGCAGCTCACCTGGGCCAAGGAGGATCTGCCGACGCCGCCCAAGCAGCAGCGCAGTCGCAGCAATCATGGCGAGCATCATCATCATCATCACCAGCCCCATCACCAGCAGCAGCAGCATTCACAGCTACAGCAGCATTCACAGCAGCAGCAGCCGCCGCATCATCAGCAGAACTCGCATTCCCATCTGCACAGCAATGGCAGCACGCGCAAACGGAATAGACGCTTGCCGCTGAGCGGAGCCGGCTCCGGCAGTGCCAGGCGTGCAGCGAAGCGTGTCAAGCAGCAGCCACCGGCGGCTGAGGAGCCACTTCCACCGCAATTGCCGCCGATACCCACGCTCAAGATACGGCCAGCTCTGCTGGCGGCCAGTGCGGCGGCTAGCGACAGCAGCGATAGCAGCTCCGATGACGATGACAATGCCGAGATCAATGTGACCAGCTTGCTGCCCGCACAGGCAACGCCGCCGGCGGTGGCGCCGCCAATGCTGCCAGCACCGCTGCCGCCACCGCCGCCGCCGCCCGCAACGACCGCCTTCAATCAGCCCATACCGCCAGCGCTGCTGCCCAATCCGGATTTCGCTACGCTGCAGTACTTCAAGGCGAACAACATACGCTATCCGATACGACCGCCGGCTGGAGCACGTCTGGCCCGAGAGGGTGAATCGGTCTATTGCTATTGCCGGTGTCCCTACGACGAGGTGTCCGAGATGATTGCCTGCGACGGCGACAACTGTCTCATTGAGTGGTTTCACTTCGAGTGCGTTGGCATCATGGTGGCGCCGCAGGGCAAATGGTTTTGTGCCGAGTGCCGCCCCAAGTACTCCGAGGGCCTGTATCCGGGCGCGAAGGCCAAGTAAAGCTTCCGTGCGAACTGTGTACATAGTTTTAAAGGATTCTAGCTTAAGCTACGTTATTGACTTTATCCTAAATATTAAACTTCTCCCAAAAACAGTAAATAACAAATTTAAGAAAAAAAACAAAAAAAAACTAAACTCCCACTACAGAATGGATTACGCTTATTAAATGTTAAAAAAACAAGAAAAAATTACACAAAAAAAAAACAAAAGAAATACTTACATTTAAACTAAACGCTAAGAGTAAAACCCGATAAAGTTATGGAATATATGGATATATATAACTACTTATATATATATTATAAATATTATGGAAACCAAGTCCAGGCTCAAAAGCGAACCCCAGCGACTTGGTGGCAGCATAGATTAAGCTAATCTTAAATAAATATAATGCACACACATACACACACACATAATACATATGCATATTTGTGTAATTTAAAGAAATATATATAAAATAAATTTTTTTGTAAATATGTAAGGATTGCATATACACATCCAGTATATATATATATGGGTATATGCAATTGTAAAATACTTGGCTCATGCAAGATCTATATAAACGTTTAGACTTAACTCTAACCCAGCATCAGTAGCTATAAATATATGATTATAATAAACCCTAATGACTATCGTTAGCTATCTATATGTATACATAAAAAAAAAAAACAAAAAACGAAACGAAAAAAAAACAACTCACAAAAACAAAAAGAAACAAACTGCAAAAATCTAATTGCAATCGAGATGCGAGAAATAAACATTCAGTAAGTGAACTACATAATAGTTTGATTGTTGCCTATGGGTTGTGGGAGTTTTTTATCTATATACTATATATGGAGTAAGGTTTATTATATTGTTTTCGTTTTGTATGTACAGTAAAAAAATCCCTGGGTGTCTATATTTTGTCTGACATTTGTTATTTGTTAAAGTATGAGCATTTAAAATATGATTGTGTTGTATTTAAATTTTGAACAATTTTGTTTGCTGTATTTAGTTGGAACATAGAAGAGAAATCATCATTTAACTAGTAGAAGGATCCTATATTTATTTTGTAGCATTGAGTTCCCAATCATTTTACTCCCTGTACCCATTGAAAATGGCTTAGAAGGATATATTGGTTTCTTGGAAATGTATGTAACAAGCAGAAGGAGGCATATTCAATCCCTTAAACTATATAAGTTTGTTTTAAATGTATTTAAAATTTAAAAATTATCCTTAAACTAACCCATTTTCTTATTTTGGATAAGTATTCGTTTTTTGGCTCGATTTTTATCCCACAGACTATAAAAGCAGGATCTAGCTGCATTATATTCTAGTAAAAAGTATGCAAAGTTTTTATACCACATTTTTGAAAACCTTCCCCCAACAATTATAAAAAGTTTAATTTAATTTAATATAAAATACTAAAGCCTTTGGTTGGTTCATAAATTTGGATGCTCTTTTAACTCAACCGATGAAAATCTTAATAATTGTTTTTAGATAAACAGTTTTTACTTACAAAATTTAATAGAACCTTGGCTTAGTCAAGTTTTTATGCTCCCTTCCAATAAGTTCCTGCTCGGGCGCCAAGTTATTAATATGCAGATTTGCTAAAACTATATAATAGATATATTTTTCTACTCTTTAAAATTTATTTATACCAACAAGCAAACACTTGTCTATGGCTTAATATCCTTTAAAAGAATTCCAAAATTTGTACATGCTCAACTTTTTTTACATTTTCTATGATTATGCTAAAGTAAATGCAAATAAAGCACGACAATATTATTAATGTTGTTGTTGCTGTTGCTGCCGCTGGACACGAACGTGTGCGCCAGGGTCAGTGTGGGGTCATCCACAGGGAACAAGGAACAAGGAACTGCGGACGTGGGTTTGTTTACCAAACAGCGCGTTGATTTAATTGCAGGCAAAGTAACGAGTGGCGAGTAGCGAAGCAACAACCACAACAAAAAGCCCGGGCACAGGTACAGGCAAAGGTACAGGTAACGACTAACGGCTAACGGTAAAGCTAAAGCCGACAAATGACGCGTGCAGTAGCGACATGGTGTGCGTGAGTAAAAAATTACCATAAATCTGAGTGTGTATTAAAATATATATATACTACTATGTGTGTGTGTGCATAAAAAGTCGCCCCGCTGAACTTGAAGTGTTCAGTTCGTGTTGAGTTGACGAGCCGCGCGGTCGAATCCTTCAGCGCGCCACAAATTATATTTTTGAATTTTGTTAGCAAGTGGCCCTCTCTCTGTGTGTGTGCGTGTGTGTGTCATGTGGCAGCAGCGTGCTAGGCCAACTCGAGTACTCATTAAATTAAACGCTTGTGTGCAGAGATGGTGCGACGCGCCTCGAGCGTGCCGCATCTGAACAATAGCGGCGGCAGCAGCGCCGACAGCCTCAACGCACGCGGACGTGCTCCGGCTCCGGCTCCGGCTGCGGCTGCGGCTGCAGCGGGGGCGAGTCGCGGCAAACGTGGCACCGCCGGCAAGGCGGCAACGCCGACGCAACAGCGCCAAGGATCGGGCAGCAGCAGCGGCGTCCGTGTGCCCCGTTCCCGCAGCCTGACCAACGGCATGCGGCGTCTCAGTCCGCAGAAGGGCGGAGGAGGCGGCAGCGGAAGCGGGCCCGGCACAGGTGGAAGTTCGCGCAATACGCCGTACTTTCTGCGTTCCCGTGAAAATGAGTAAGTGTGTGCGTGCGGAAGAAACGGGACTGCGATGCTTCCCACCGTAATCAATAGCTAGACAAATATGTCGCACTTAAGTACGATGGAGATTCGCTAAGTGCGACAGGCAAATGGGAGCTCTGCAAAGTATTACTAAAGCTGATTGTCGGAGTTCTGGAAAAACCCATGATTAAATTCGAAAAATAAACCCGCTTTTATAAATTAGTTAACTTTTTTTTTGCAGGGCCAACTTCTTTTATGAGCATAGATTTTTATATTTTTAATCGAATAAAACTTTCAATTACTATTCAAAATAATTTAATTTTTAATTTTATCATTCCGAAAGTTCAAATTTTTTAAAAGATTTTGTAATTTGAATTTATATTTTTTAATAGTTTTATTTACATTAAGAATTTTATTTTAGATAATTTTAAGCAGCTTAGGAACCTTGAGGAACCCTTTATTAATGATAAAAAAAAATCATTTAAAATACATTAAGTGCTCATATTATATATTAGATATTTATACTTAACGGTTTTTAAGGATATTAATTATACAGAAGCTTAAATTTTTACTTTACTTCTGCTTTTTATTTTCCTCATCGATTTATAAATTTAAATTTTAAAAAATAAATACTAAAATAAATAATTATTAATAATAATAAATTAATATATTAATAACTATAACTATTTTTTTTATCACTTGGCTCTTTTAAATAACCTTAACTAAAATTTAAATAACAATTTATTTTAGTTGTTATCATTTCATTTATTTCTGTTTTTTTATATTCAAAATGTCAAAGTATTTATTAAATTTTATTTTTCATTTATTTCTTGTTTATTTGACTTACAGTTTATTTATTAAAAATGTTTACAATATTTTTTTTTTTTTTAATTTTTATTTATTATGTTTTATCTATTAACCAAATGCTGTTCAACTATTGCCAGAGAACACTTTGTCTATAGGTTCTTATAAATCATGAAAAATAAATGATATACTAGAAGTGCGTAGGAAGGTCAATAAAAAACCAGTTATTATTCAATGCGTGATATATGTATATAGTATTTTTAGATATTCAATTGTACAGTTGTGAAAGGGACTGAAAACCTTGTCAAATGCAGATATTACACACTTTAAAATATTAATAAGATTGCAATTGGAAAAATGTGTCATAGTTGTTGGTTATTAGTTAGCCTGGTTATATTTTATTTGCATCCATTCATTTGCATTGGACTCGACGTAATAAAAGCACTTAATAACCCGACCCGGGGCGAGCAACCCTTGATAAGCGCCATTAAAAACGAGGAAATAAAAATATATATAGTAGGGGTAGGCCCAAACACATGCACGAAGCGTAATGACCACGCACAATAAACAGGACGGACAGACAGACAGACAGACGGACGGACAGCTCGTGCATCGGTTTTCATTCAATTGGTCAGGTTTTTTTTTCTATTTTTTTCTATTTAAACAATTAGCTGTGGTCTCGGCTGGGGCACGACATAAATCGATTTTGTAATTACAATCGTGGCGGGGTCCTGCAAGTCCTGCGAGTCCAGCTCGACCCGCTTAGAGAGCGAAAGTGACATATTTATGTTTTTGCTATTGACGGGCCAAACTGATAGCGACAGTCAACTTCCACCTATTTTGTATTTGGCTGACTTATCCAGTCGTCCTTAAGGTTAAGGACCTGCCAGTTCTTTGGGCTTGGTTGGAGTTGGTGGAGTTGGTTAAGCTCATGGCTAACGCGAGCAGAGTTGCCGCCAAAAGGTAATTTAATTGATTAGTGGCTTATTGATGGATTGGGGCTACAGCAATTATTGTTTCCTGTTTAACTGGCAACTTAATTGCGATCAATACTTTTTTTAAGTTAATGTAGGCAAGACAACTTTTGAAATCTTTTCTTATGCAAACGATTTAGTTAATATAAAGGAATAAAAAAGCTCTATTTTTAATGAAAATTGACTATAAAAACCAGTTTAACAAATATAAATATGCAAATTAAATAAAAAAAATTAAGCTAAACTAAGATGGGGATTCAAATTCGCTACTTTAACAAACTAAGGAACTTAAGCAATTTCTATACAGGTTTCATAAGGGTTTGATTTATCCTTGATAATTGCACAAATAGTCTGTTTATGATAGCCCAACTTTATTTAGGCCAAGTTCTATTGAATGGTCTAATTGTGTCATGTGGGCATTGATTTCATTTCTATGCACTGAATTGTGTACTCAATTATTCATTAAACATTGACTTAGTCTCTGACTGGCATGTTCTGTCCAGATTTTGTACTAAATAAATATTATATGGCCACTTAATGTTTATACTATTTTTTTCTGCTTTCCCAATGTTTGCGCAACAAATGAAAAATAACGACCAGCAATTGAATCAACTGGTCAGAAAGAAAAAAATATAAAAAAAACCCAGCTGCAACTTTCACTTTTAGTTGCGCGAGTTTTCCATATATATATATATATATATACCTAACATATACTGTATAATCGTCTGACTTTATATGTCTGCTAATAACGATCTCGTGCCACGCAAAAGTTTAGGCAATGGAAATGTCAACTTCGATTATCTGCATCGCAGTCCGTGTCCTCGTTGTCCGGCGTATAATTATGACCTAAGCTCCGTGTAGTGCATACCAACAAAATGAAATGGAATAAAAATCCATAATAGAATGTAGTATATAGCTAAAGTTCTTAAACTGCAAACTGCGCAGGAGCATCGTGCTCGTGGCAGGATAATCGTCCTTTAGGGAAATCCAAGTATCAATCAAGCAACTATCAACAGCAACATTCATCAAAATGTATTAACATGCGTGTGCTCAGAAAATTATGACGCCTATTATAATTCTCTGAAGGGGGGGTAAAAAACAACTGAATAATGCACTCGAAGAAAATAATTACAGAGTTAATAATTAAGATCATCAAGATTTTAAGATCAAAAAGTGTGGGAATACCATTTAAATAGAAACATAAAAAAGATTATACAAAATCATATATTGGTACAAAATATAGGTTCTGAAAAGTTTTTTATAACCACATTATTAACATCATAAGCAATTTAAGAAAACACTTCAGAAGGAGATTTTGTTATAAATAATTTGTCAATATTTAAATATAAGAGTTTTTATAAGTTGTCTGCTTGGAAGGGTATCAACAAGTTCCTTTTTTAGTATTCTTCTTACCAAGTAGCGTCCACCATGAATTCTAGCATAATCTTTGCTTAATAAATGTCTAAAAATTATTTAATTTACTAAAAAGTCTTTGTCATGAATTAATGTAAATTTAATAATGGATCGTATAAATTAAAAAAAAAAAATTGAATTAAACACAAAATGTTTAAAAAAAAATCAAAAGAGATACCAAATATTCTAAACGTCTAAATTTTTAATGGACGTTTAATATGCCTTGCAATTTAATAATAATAATAATAGGACATATCATAAAAGATATTTTGTATCAAAAAGGCAATTTAAAAATGTTCTACATAAAATTTCAACCTGTCCCAGATTCGAGTTATTTAATTTGAAATCTAGGTATAAATAATAAAATAATAATAATAATAATAATAATAATAATAATAATAATAATAATAATAATAATAATAATAATAATAATAATAATAATAATAATGATAATAATAATAATA